>KN839840.1:1215530-1248921 GCA_000827185.1 Hydnomerulius pinastri MD-312
TCTTCACCTCCGCCTTCGAGCAAGCACAAACCTGAAAGTTCAAAAGAAGTGGATCAACCAGATAAAAGCATCAGTAGAGAGCGCCTGAGTGTGAAAATAGATTCAGGGAACAAGAACGACCCGCTCGAGTTTCGGCATCCCCTCAATCCCCATAAGGGCGTGGAGCCAAAAATGATGAGCGCATCTTCGCGGCGACGCGAAGCAGGTTGCGTTACCAAGGAGTCCGAGGGACTCAGGGAAACATCGCAACTCGCCATCTTATCTTATCTGATAACTCTTTGTTCACATTGCTCTGTAAATTACAAGTTCGAAATGATTGCGTTCTACGGGAATGCCTGACTCGTGAAAATGTAAATACGCTCCAGCTCACTGAGTCTTTCATACCTGGGTACCCATGGATGCCGCCACTTCATCCGAGATGCTGTCCAACATATCCCGGTTGGTATGCTTGGGCTTCCATCCAAGAGATCGGGCGCGGTCTCCTCTGGCACGGGCGTTGGACCCAATAAATGGGTTCTTTATCCGAAGTCAAATCATTGCCCTCACGTCAAAGCACGCAACTTGGATGACTTACAAGGTACTTCTTCACCTCCGCCTTGGTGAAAACCGTGGGGGTTCTATCACCGCACCCTCTATCATGAAGCTCCTCTGCCACCACTCTAGAAATATCTCCAACCGCACACTCTCCGTTTACCCCGTAGTAAAAACCATTAGGTCTATGATAGTTGACAGAATAATCGAAGATGCACATGTATAGATGTACGACGTCTTCGATGTGGACGTTCGACCAGATGTTCAAGCCTTTGCCGACCACGCCGCCTTGGCGCCTAGCGAGCCCGGCGTTCACGATGGATGGGATCTGCTGCGAGCGCGAATTGGAGAGTTGAAGTGAAACGAGTCGAGTTTTCGCGATGCCATACACTAGACCAGGGAGAATGACATGGGTCTTCGCATATCCTGAATATGGGTGGGTACCAAGAAGCACCTCAGACGAGTACGAGCGTACCTTCCTTGCCCGCATCTGCGATTGCGAGGTCAACCTCTCGGTGGGGCTGGGTCCGCGGAAGAGCCTCAAGCTTGTGAAGATCGAGGTCAGAATAAATTTCATCTGAGGCGAAATTGCCATCTGCATTGTCAATGAACACGCCTGCAGTGGAATCACCGTTAGTCAAGGTAGGAAATGGAACAAAAACCCCAGAATGAACCTATGCCAGACTACACCGCAGTAATCAGCACATGAATTCGGCATAAATTGTGGTCAAGGACCTTACTGTGTGGATAAGGATAGGAGCGGTAGACGTTTGCTGATGCCGCTTCTTTAATCCAGCGAGCAGAGCCTCAGTAGCAGGTACATCGTCAGCATCCGCCTAGAAACCGTTAAGGTGAGAGAAAATGTGAGGCGCGGGGAGACGACCAAAGACTTACGCATGCAATGACAACATCCGACTGAGCAGCGTGATTTGTGAGCAGGTGCTTGTCAGCATACGAGCCGACGACAGCTGTAACGCCAACTTCTCGGAAGCCAGCAGCCTTCTCAGCAGCGCGAACGAGAACAGTTATATGGAACTCGTTCGATCTGGGGTGGCGGAGGAGGGCCGCGAGAACAGAACCGCCGATGTATCCTGGTGTGAAGGCGCCATGGTCTGTATCTAATCTGAGTCATCATTCTGGTTGGACGTACCTGTTGCTCCAGTCAGGAAGATATTGATTTGTGACATATCCAGGTCTTGCTGAATATACACGAAATGTCGACGAGAAACCGGGGTAGATGGTTGTCAATTTGAAACAGGAGCGTGCACCGCGATGGTGTGAATCTCAACATACGCTTCGTCTCGTGACGTCAGGTCACGGATGAGGTCAGAATAAGGAAATGGAATTGCGGCACAGGAATTGTTTCCGAAAATGCGCAGAACACACTGTCACAAGATTCTGAGGTCGGAGCTCACAAAAGAGCAGAAAGCAGTGCACCCCGTCTTCCGACTGTGGCGGGCCAAAGAAACTGAAACTGAGTGACTTGGCCAAGACTCTTGGAATTAAATCAGTGTCACAGGAGGACCCTGCTTAGGGGTTCTCAGTAGCTATTAGAAATATAGCCGCGAATGACGCCGGTCACCAATGAAACTGGAAACTGGGCTCAGTGGCCGAGAAGTTTTATTTGATATTGTTAGGATCTAAAGCCTTTGCCACACAAAGCCAAATACTGTTGCTCGCAGCACCAGGAACTCAGCTTGTAATCTAAACAGAACACGTCAAAGATGTCGCTCCTCGCGCCCATCATCTGCGACAATGGAACTGGATTCTCTAAGATAGGGTAAATATCATCCCTGATTGAGCTACTCATGCTGAAGCCCTCCCTAGTTTCGCAGGCAACTCTGACCCGTCATTGTGAGTCTCGCGTTCCGTATGCGGCGGCTCGATCAAATCCACTGAGCTTCTTCATAAAGTGTATTTCCTACTGCCATCGCTACACGTGGTCCTGCTACACAACCTACTCGTGGAGGGCCCCCGATCCCAACCAAGCCTGGTAGCCTTGCCTCGAAACGGGGTGTGGAGGACCTTGATTTCTTCATCGGAGATGAAGCTCTGGCGAACGCGAAGACTCCGGGCTATGGAGTGCACTACCCGATCCGCCACGGCATGATTGACAACTGGGATCACATGGAGCGTTACTGGGAGCAGACGATCTTCAAATACCTGCGGGCGGAGCCTGAGGATCACTACTTCCTCCTGGTCAGTGGGTTATGATAACATCCGCAGCCGAATACTTATATATCTCTCCTTAGACTGAACCTCCTCTTAATCCTCCTGAGAACAGAGAGCAGACTGCAGAAATATTCTTCGAGTCGTTCAACATCAAAGGTCTTTACATCGCCGTCCAAGCAGTCCTTGCCCTTGCTGCGTCGTGGTCATCCAACCGAGTCACCGACAGAACGCTCACTGGCACTGTCATCGATTCCGGTGACGGTGTTACCCACGTAATCCCATGCGCAGAAGGCTATGTCATCGGAAGCGCCATCAAGCACATTCCCATCGCTGGTCGCGATATCTCGCAATTTGTTCTTAATCTCCTGAGGGAACGTGGGGAAATGACCGCGGTACCTCCCGAGGATCAGCTGAGGGTGGCGTCAAGAGTAAAAGAAGACTACAGCTACGTTTGCCAAGATATCGTAAAAGAATTCCGGAAATATGATGCCGAGCCGTACAAGTACTTCGAACGGTACGACGGTGAACACAGTGTGACCGGCAGGGCAAGTCAATTGATCTTCGATTTGATAGCCCCCTCATCCTACTAACCTCGTACGGCAGAAATATTCTATTGATGTTGGATATGAGCGTTTCCTCGCTCCCGAAATCTTTTTCAACCCGGAAATTTACTCGTCTGATTTCCTGACGCCCTTACCCGATATTGTCGACGATGTTATCCAGGCCTCCCCTATCGATGTTCGCCGTGGACTATACAAGGTAAGGTCCCCTACCATGAGTCTAAGCCTAGAGTGCTGACACATTGTCACACAGAACATCGTGTTGTCCGGAGGCTCCACCATGTTCCAGCACTTCGGCCAGCGTTTAAAACGTGATCTCAAGCAACTCGTTGATCGCCGGCTTGAGGCTAGCGCGGTTTCTAGCGGCAGTACTCAGAAGGTTTGTGTTAGATATTCAGACTATCACCATCATGATCTTGAACTTCCCAATCCCAGTCCTCGGGAGTCGATGTTGATGTGATCTCTCACAAGCGCCAACGGTAAGTTCGGGTTTGGTGGGTTGTGACGTTAGGCTGATTGGTTTCCCCGAATATCTAGTTATGCAGTCTGGTATGGCGGTTCATTGCTCGCCTCTCTGGTATGGTATTTACCCTTTTGTCTTTGCACAATGGGCTTATCTCGTTTTTATAGCCTGAGTTCTATACGTCTTGCCACACCAAAGCTCAGTATGATGAGATTGGACCTAGCATCTGCAGGAGATATCAGATCTTCGGCAGTGCAACGTAGAGTTTACTGTAATGTTCTTAAAACATCCATTGTATCGAATACCGAGTACCCCGTCTTCGTGTGCTTGTTTCGTTCACAGACGCACGTTTGCTTCCTGCTCACATTCGCCGGTGTATGGGAATGGAAGAAGGAGGTTACATTGAACCTTGGTTGAAACTTGGCACAGCAACGAAGAGATGCGAAGATGCGTTGATGCCGGTGATCTACCGTACATCACGCTCTCTCCCGCCGTTCTCTTACATGGAGCCCGATACCAGACACGAGGTCAAGTGTATGTTTATTTTGAAACGTAGATAGCAGCAAAAAGCTGAGACGGATAACGGATCCTGAAATATCACTGCATTGCCACCAGCGATAAGGACCCGCAACCACGTAGACTCCAGATAGCGTGACAAGCACGCTCTTCGAAGGCGGAAGGCTGACCCTTTAGCCAGACTTCCATCGGATGACACTAGGATGCGATCTGTGTCCGGACGCGAAGCAAGCTGCGTACACACTTGTAGCCCTTCTTTTGGGATTTTCAAGGTCCTCTGGACTATTCGCAGAAGACATCGAGGGAACGAAGTGATGTAGTGTCCACGGTTTCTTGAGCGGACGAGACAACCAATAGGAACATCCGTTTACGCTTTCTGGGAGGGATGTGAGCGACAGCCGATTATTGGATTTGCGATCTTCCTGGTCTTGATTGCCAGTAAATTTGAACAAAGCTTGTGGACCTTGCGCTGCAGAGGGCGACTTAGTTTGACTCCACCCAGATTTGATCCGAGGGCGAATGATGGCGTCAGGGATCCAAGCGACTGCTTCGTGTCCCAGAGCCCGGAAACCAAACGCCTTTCGCTTTTTGGCCGGCCAAGAATATTCGTCTTCCTCCATGGACCGTGTACGTTTGTGTTTCCGGCCATGAGTAGATTGGCTGTGAATGCAACGTGGCGCGGCGCCCACCGGACTATCCAGAATGATTGAAATGCCATCTCCTATATCCACCATAACGATGTCGCCAAGTTCGGATGTTTCGTGGTCTGCATTCTGGTCAGCTGGTGAGAATTAGGGGAATGGAGGGTCATCATCACCTTCTGACTCTCCACTCGAAAGTTCAGGCGGCAATTCTACCCCGAGCGTTAAGCAATGATCAGCTGCTTGTCTGGCATTGCGGTGAGCTGTCTCTCTTCCAAAAATGAGAGAGAGAAGGGCTCATACTGAAAGGGGTAATCTTTGGAGTCACAGGCCCGCGGTGAACCAGCACCGCGATTTTGGATTGGTGCCTGTTCCGTATGAGATAGTTTAGAGAGCCTGCGGAAAATCCGGAACTGCTCGAGATTGAGTAACTTATTGGAAATGGATAGCCGGTTTACTGACCGCTGGAGCTGCGCGGACTGCGTGGCTCATTGCACTATCCTTAGCGGAGGAGGGCATCATGTTGATGGGTTCTTGGGAAGAGCTGCAGGACGATTTGTCGATGGAGAAAAATTTAATCTTATATACGCCGGACAACAATGCATGTTTTGCAACTGTGGAGGACTGTGGTACATCAAGGGGACCACCACATCTCTGTGACACAGAACGTATGTGGAAGGTAGTTACATTTCCACAGTCCACAACAGGTCCACAATCATCAGATTCGACCTTTCGACAGTCCAGTCGACCAATGATAGACTCGAGCAGCTCAAGGTAGATACATACCTTCAATTATCCACGGTATCGTAGCCAGCCATACTGCTAGCAACAGCCGACCCGGAGAGGGGGGCGGCGAGAATATATCGGCGCATCCGCTGATTTCCATTCCGGAAGAAGCCCAAGCGTCTATCAACTTCGGGAATTATGCGCTTGTACAATAGAGGACAGATACCCTGTATGGCCGGTCAAAAGTCATTGTCCGTTGAGACACGCGGTCACTGCCATGTCAGGTCCTTGGTTATCCCGACGAGGTAGCTATGAGGTCAATCGCTTGCAACGACTTCGAAATGCGATGAGATTATCTAGCATACCTCCGTGCGTTAACGTTTCCACCATTTCGTAGAATTTCCAGGATCAAACCACAGCCACAATCTCGACCAAGGATGGATGAGGACATCCAATAAAGGAAATCTGTACAGGCACGGCACGTGATTTTCGCCTTGTAGCACTGCAATCCCTGACAGTACTTCCCAAACTCTTTCTGCCTGCAAAAGTACGGCAACACTGCTTTCGTCAGCCTCCGTTTCTTTCCCCGGACATAGTTATCTAGAAAAACGCATGCGATACTGACGCAACTGCAGGTGGCTAAAACGTATAAAGGCCTGAAGCTAAAAGCTCCTGAAAGTCCTCAGCGAGCTCTGGTGCCCACCACGACCATCACCCAGGCTAGCGCACATAACCGGTCCGTGGACTTCACCTATTCTTGGCTCACAGATCTTTGCTGCTGCAGTGAGTAACTAGTCCTATAAAAAGTCGTCAGGGTAGCTCACATGTCAAAATTGTAACCCCAAGTCCTTCTCGACGTGATTC
Source organism: Hydnomerulius pinastri MD-312 (assembly GCA_000827185.1). NCBI lineage: Eukaryota > Fungi > Basidiomycota > Agaricomycetes > Boletales > Leucogyrophana > Leucogyrophana pinastri. Next base: position 1,222,004 of record KN839840.1, read on the forward strand.
GTCGCCGTCCAAGGGTACAAACGAGGCCACTCGCGACGTAAATCCGGCCTTGTCGGGCTGATCACACCCGTATCTACATTCGCCGCCACTCACCCTTCGTTATAACCACTCGCACTCCCGACCTGACGCGATCCCTCCCAGGAGATGTCCACACAAGCTCAGCACATGGGAGCACATGGCTCTTGGAGCCAACCCCATTATTCATTAGAACAACCGCTTCAACTGGAGGAGCAATTTCCTTACAACCTCGAGACCCCAGGTAGCATTCAACAATTTGGACAGCAACGGCCGCCATCCCAACGCCCTTTTAATGGGTCAATGCCTTCCGGAAGATATAATTCATACGGGTCAAACAACTTTGGCGCACCGTCTGGTCCCAGATTTGTCCAACAGGAACCAGTTCAGCCTCCATCATTCAACACACTCAGAACCGACGTCGGTCCTGCCTTGGACACATCCCCATCCGCTTTCGTGACTTCGCCCTTGCCAGCCCATGCTTCGCCAGTTTACAGTCAATCTAGTATAGCAAGTCCCGACGCCAACCAGGTCAACTATCAATTTGGGTCCGGACTCAATGTCGTCAACCGCACGCCAGGAGGCTCCCCCAACCCCAATACCACCATGGCGGGTGGTTCGACTTCACACTCATTCCTCCCGACAGGCCCCATGCAGTTTTCGTATCCTCAGCCACGTCCACACCTCCAATCGGAGCTGCAAGAGCAATACCTCAGCATGCACCACTCAGGCGTGTCACGAGGCTCTTCCCAAAACACCAAAAGACCTAAGCTAAACGAGGAGTTCGACGACCAAGTGGACCCTGACATTGCCCAGGAAGCGGAAAGTTCGGCTAGGCCCAAAGCGTAGGTCGATCGGCATATGATCTTTCGCGGTCACTCATTCTTTTGTTTAGAGGAGCGTGTGCTCGATGCAAGAGCTTGAAAGTAGGTCACAGAAACGTGCATCTCCACTGAATCTCATCCTCGGGTCGTCAGGTGCGCTGCGAGTTCAGAGGGGACGGTGACACTTGCAGGCGGTGTACAGGTGCTGGCCAGGAATGTGTCATTCCTGGCCGCAAGCCCCGTCGTAACCCACCGTATGCACGCTTCACACCGCTTCGAGGAATACACTAATCAACCGGTGCCTGTTAGAAAACGGGAACACCTCCTCAATCAAATCCGCGATCAGGCCAATCAAATTCAAGAGCTGATGGCAAAACTCGAGGCCTCGAACAAACGTGCAGCAACGGCCACAATGTCGGCTACAAGTCCTTCAGACGCACAGTCTCCGCGTTCACCAGCGTCAAGTATGCAATCTCCTACTATGGAGAGTAATTCGGAGGACGTCGTTCCCAATCCAGAGGTTCAAGACTGGATTGCTAAAGCAAAGAAGTCTCTCCAGGCATTTGGAGGGCTAATCCCTCCTGGGACATCCGCGGGGTCCAACGACGATTTCAATGGTTATGCATCCAGCGACGGCGATTACACCGCTGAAGAATACTCAGATGAGGAGTCAGGGTATGCTACCGCCGATGACGATACGCCAAAGGACAAAGCATCCCCAACAAACTCGATCAAGAAGAAGGAAGCCGCCACAAATACAAAGCTCAACCTACTCCCCGCGGATGATGCCCCATTCGGTTTGATGGCCTCGCTCGCCATCGGTCGGGGTGCCAGGCAGAAAAGTGTCGAGCCTGAGTCGTCGGATGCGGTTGGTGTTGCAAATGCTGACTTTTTTGTGCCCAGTATGTTCTTCTTTCATCACCTGTCTTCAAGTTCTGACCTGTTGGGCTAGGTCCAGGGGTCGATCCCGCTCGTACGAAGCCGGCCACCGAGGGGATCCGACTTCCACATATCCTGACCCGCGGAGTTGTGACTGTGCAGGAAGTGGATAGGCTCTTCAATATGTACGCTCACGCAGCGGTAAAGCGGAACTCATACTAATTTTTTTCACAGTTACTTCGAGAACATGAACCCATTGACCTCCTTGCTGGACCCTCAGCTTCACACGCCTCAATTCGTCGCTATGAGGAGTCCGTTCTTGTTCACTGTTGGTAAGGGACTATCTATAATGTATCAGCTCTCTTTGTTGACAGTGGATACAGTGTGCGGGATTGCTTCCAGGTTTTACACTGCACGACCAGAGCTCTACACACTACTGATGCAATACGCACAACTCGCCGCAGGCACTGCTCTCATTTCCGGTACTAAAAACGAGGAGATGTCAGCCGCCTACATCTTGATGCAGCTATATCCGGTCCCGGCCAAGAAGTGGGACGAAGAGAGGAGTTGGGTATACCTTGGCGTGGCGATAAGGCAAGCCCTTTCCCTGTCTCTCCCTGTCTTTTCTCTTAAACGACCACAGAATCGCGCAAGATATCAATCTGAACAGGCCCATCACTGCCAAGCCTCTCAATGAACATCATGCCCGCGTGCTCCTAAGCCGTCAACGAATCTGGATGAACTGTTTCAACCTGGATCGTTCGACTGGATCGCAGTACGGCAAGCGGCCGATCATTCCAAACACGGATTACTTCGCTTTGCACTCGGAAGACTGGTGGAGGTCGTCGCCATATAATATAAGTGGCTTCGACATTCACCTCTGCAGTTATAATGCGGAGCTGAGGGTCATGTCGGACTTTATGAGCAAGATATACAGCAACCCCTCCCATCCGACCGGGCTCAACAAGGTAAATCGCCCACACTTTCTAAAGTTGAGGTCGTTGCTGAACTTTCAAACAGGCTGCCAACTTCACGCAGATAGCGAGCGAGACCGATGATGCTCTTCGGCAACTTGGAGAGCGCTGGTTCAAGCGCATCGACGAGTTACACTCAGGGAATGAGATGTACGCCTTCCGGACGGAGCTACTCAAAATGGCCTACGCCTACTCGCGATTGGTGGCACTGTCTACGGGTTTGAAGCACGCAAAAGAAGACCAGCTGGACGAGAATTCATTCCTGATGAGAGTGCGTACTTGGTGTGTCTCACACTGCACCAACATCTGATCAGCTTTGTAGTGTTTGGCCGCGGCGACCGATATCGTCAATGCTTTCGTCCGTCGCTTATTTCCCACCGCAGAGAAGAGTGAGTACAGCATGTGGTGGTGGATACGTCTTCTCACGCCTTTACAGAAATACACCTTCGGTTTGCACCTGACGCCCAATTTGTGTTCGTCACGTTCGCTGGCGCTTTCCTTGTGAAGGTAATACTCGTGGATCTTGGTGCAAAGGTCTTTCCAAGCTCATCAGATTAAAACAGCTCCTACAACCCAAGTACTCCCCATACTTCACGTACGAACGGAGGATCGGCATCCGGACGCTGGTTCAAGAAGCAGTCGACCTACTTGGGGCTCCTGAAGTCGTCCTAGACGATAAGCATGGTCCGAAGTTGTTCTCTCGCTTCCTCGCAGGTCTTCTTGCGAGCCAGAACGAAAGTACAGCCACGCTCTCCCCCACAAGCGCCAAGAGCGCCAACAGTCGACGAATCGGCGGGAGGTCAAAAGGCAAGGGCAAAGAAACTGGCGCGGCCCTATCCATCTCTGGGTATGCACTCGAAGTACCGTCGCCGTCGAACTACTCCGAGTCACCATCTCCCGCACAACGCATTATGCATATTGAGGGATCTCCGGCGTTAACGAGGGACTCCTCGCCTTCGATGGTTGACCCCCAGGATAGCTCGATGATACCCTCCTCAGAGCTGTTCCAAGCCCCTATGCCGATCGACCAAGATCTTCTCGATTCCATGCAATTCATGGCTGATCCTGCTTGGCAAGATACCACTGTTCCAGGTAAGCTCTACGTCACACTACCTCGTTTCCCCGTTGCTTAATCTCTCTCATCAGGCTTTAGCTGGATGAATCAGCTAAATGGTTCCAGCGGTTCCACCTTAAACTCGAACGATTATGCAATGTACGAACCACAACACTACGGGCCTGCACATTTTTGAGCTTTCTTGCGCCTGGGTTGATATGAATTTCTTGCCGATGTATCTCATGACTGTGAAGTTATTTCTTGATTCACCCTTTGTCCGCTATGCCTTCCAATACCTCGATACATTCGCTGTATCTGGAGATTTCCTACGTATCCGCAGAAGTAGAAGAATGCCCTCCCAGATCTGTACCAATATAATAAGCACAGCTTTTCGACTCGATACCATGACAGTTTGAAAGTTGCGCTATTTTCATCTGCTGAAGACGAAGTATTATTTGAAGCACTAAATTCCAGCAGTCTTCGCTTCCCGCTCGCAACTACTTTGTGACAACTCTTAAATACTAACGTCCGTTCGCAATATTACAAGAGGTACCTACACAGTTGTACGGTTAATGTAACATCCTCTCCCTAAATCAGACACCCTCGTCCCATCAGAGTCTCGCGTTCTTCGGCATGGCTCTTACTGCCTGTCTGACACCAAGATCGGATAAAACGTCTTCGGCTAAAGATGCATTTGTTCAGTCCCGACCCAGCAGCAACAGGAAAATCTTGACTTACCGCCTCCGAGGAGAGCATCGAAAGTCACCGTTCGGTAGTAGTGCTCGATGAACTTGCCCATCCCTGACTTTGTAATTCCGCGACCGCCGAAGACTTGAACGGCATCCCGGGCTGTATCTTGGGCACACTGGGTACTGTAGCTTTTAAGGAATGCTATTGGCCTAGGACAATCGACAGAGTCAGCACTCGCCGCTGAAAGCCAGTTAACAAAGGGAAATTCTCACCCTGCAAGCTTCTGCGCCTGTTGTCTGTACGTCTGTAACAAAGCTAAGTCTCGCTCGTCGCTCTATTGGGCGTGTCGACTTACCATGTGCGTCATCTGGTATGTGATATTCTCCAACCAGCTCTGCACACTCTCCGTACGAGCGATCATGCCGGCAATCTTCGACCGAATGACAGGCTGAGAGATCAGGGGTTTCCCAAACGCCTTGCGCTGGGTAGCCCACTTCAAGCACTCCTCAACGATGCTCCGCTGACTTCTTGCGGAGCTGCAACACATTACCCATCGCTCGTGGTTGAAATTACTGAGGATGACGAATATTCCGCCACCCACTTCTCCGAGCGTGTTACCGACAGGTACTCGGACGTTGTCGAAGGTGATGTAACCTGTCCCTGCTGCGGTAGAATAGCTCGTCTTGATTTGACGGGTCTCAACACCAGGACCACGCTCAACCAAAATGACGGTTAAGCCATCATCTGTCCTGCATCCTACGGTGAAGCTGAATAATAGGTCAGTCCTAAACTACATATCACTCCAAGGAATTGGATTCGTTAACTCACTAGTCGGCAAATCTAAACCAGAGACGATGTCAACATTTAGCACAGTCTTTGAGTTGCATAGACTTACGTTGCATTCGTGATCCATTTCTTCGATCCATTGATGATCCACTCCTTGCCATCTTCACTGAGTTTCGCGGTCGTCTGTAGACCCATGACGTCGCTGCCGGCCTGTGCCTCAGAAATAGCAAGGCAGATGAACTTCTTTCCAGCTAAGACATCAGGGACAATTTTCTCCTTGAGCTCGGGAGACCCGAAGTTCAACACTGGTGGAAGACCGATGACTTTGCCTCCGAGCATGCCATCACCGTAACCTCGCGCACCGCATCTGACTAGCTCTTGGGTGATGATAAGCTAAAGGTGCGTGTGAGCAATGTATCAGTCATCATCGTATTTGAATACAACCCACCTCGTGAAAGTAATCAAACTAGAGACAAGTCGATTGTGTTAGTCCAGTGATCGACTAGTTAAAGTATAGACCAACCTGCTCGGGCTTAACGAGTCCATTCATCAGTGTACGACCCTGGAGGTGTTTCCCAGGTCCCATGCGCATGGCATGAAGGTTAACCTCACTGACAATCATAGTTTGAGCATAGTTTGAGCAGAGGATTTCTTAACCAATAGTCTGACACTTACGCCATCTTATCAAAGACAGCTTGACTGGGCCGTTTGCCGTCTTCTTCGCGAGCCTTGGTAGCGAAAAGTCAGTCAGGACACTTTAAAGCAGCTTTCATACCTACCTGGGCATCGTCATAGACCTCCTCGTCCATGAACCGTCTCATAACTTTCTGGAACTCTCGGTGGTTCTGGTGATATCGTGATTAGTGCGAGGTGACAGGCCAACCAATGTCAACACCCACATTCGAGTAGTAAGGGCTATGGTATCCGGGAGTCAGCCAGGTAGGCTCCGCATAGGGAACCTGGCTGACTTCGCCGGCTACACGATCATAGATGACGCTCTTCTGCCCTTGCAGTGTGCCAACCTGGAGGCGTTTGTATTGTGGCCGTTCTAGTACTTCATGGCGGTGAAGTCCGTAGAACGCCTCAGTTGCATCTTGTCCGGCTGGATACGAACATTACTAAGGGATCATGACGTTGGGAAGCTATTGAATACGAACCGACTTCATCATCCAGCAGGACGGAAATTCCTCCGGGGTGGAGGTCTTTGAACCGGGATAAATTGTAAACCTTCGCGTCAATGACAACCCACTGCAAGCATTCGGATAAGATTAAAGATGGCTTAGGAGCTCAAAGCTCGCACCAGATCATCAGGTTTGTTATGCTGGTGAGCAATCAGTTCCGTGAGTCTATCAGCGGCGCTGCGGTCGTCGTGAATACTCACCTGAGCGATCTCCTCGAGGGTAAACTCTTTCAGTTCCTTTGCGGCCATGGTTGGGATGGTATTCGCTACAGAATAAAGTACAAGGGAACGGGAAAAGGGCTGGCTACACTTTAACGAAGAGTACCCGGGCCCGTATTTAACGGCGATGTTCCATTCATATGTTTCGGCTTTTCACGTGAAATGTTTCCCTTGTGAACCGGTTCATCACACGTGACTTTTCCGGGCGCCTCTTCATCCGAATCATCGAGCGGAAACAAACTGCGTTACTGACAGCCGAATCCCGACCTTGTAATCAGCCGAGCGCCAGCTTGTCTACTTCGGGTTGCCTTATACTGCTGGTACTTAAGGTCATTCAAGTCCTTAATCGTGACTAAAGAGGCTACTAACTTACTACATTTTTGTCTCTTGTAGGGCTTACTGCGACACCCAGTCGAAGAAGTGTCGACATTGTACCTCTTCTTCGGAGGTGTACCCACGCTGGTCAAACGACAGTACCTAATCCCACCCAACTATCAACAATATCATCTAAAAAGCCTACTCAATTTTGAAACAGGCATCTGTTAGTGATTCCATGCTATGCCGCACCTTTGGGCGTCAGCTCATCTGAGCTGTCACTGCAGATAGTCAACCATGGATCCGACGGCCTACCGCCTCGACGAAGCCTCTCGGAAAGAGGTAGACGCGCTCACCGCGCGGATAGCCGCACTGCAAGAGAGGAAGCAAGCGTTGACCAACGAAGCATTCAATGTCCAATACTCGATCCTTATGCTTCAAAGTCGTGTCGCCCAAATCACCAACGAAACCGCCCCAGTCGCCCGTCTACCGTCCGACGTTCTCGCCATCATTTTCGAAGAGAGCAGGCGCCTGCTTCACCAGTGGCCTGGCTCTCGCAGACCTCTTCCCGTCGAAGTTCAGCTCTCCCACGTATGCAATAGATGGCGCGAAGTTGCGCTTAGCACTCCGTCTCTGTGGACCACCATACGAGTCCCAATTCTTCACAAGGAAATTGCGGTCAGGGCTTATTTCCAACGGTGCAATCAGTGTCCTCTCGATATTCACCTCGGGCCACTACTGTCGGATAAGCGGATCATGGATATCATTTCATCCGTGTTAGTTCCGCGTATCGGACAGTTCCGTGAATTAATCCTAGATACGGAGGATCGTCAAGAGCTATTTGCTGTACTCAAACTCCTAGTAAATACGGCTGCTCCCCTACTGCAGAGACTGAAGATATCCAGCCATGACCCTACACGGGGACAAGGTTCCTTCCCTCGCGTTGAGCTCTTCCGACATGGAGCTCCGCTACTCTCGGACGCACGTCTCAGCGCTATCCCCATCACATTCCCCGAATCCTCTATGACCACTCTCCATTTCGATCCACTTCCTGGACCAGGGGCACCACTTTCTAGGAACGATCTGCTTAGTATGATCACTCCGTTTGCGTCCTCCTTAACAACCCTCCATCTTAAGGGTTTCGTGAGCGGGTTCCACGAAGAGCCTGGCAGTGCACCAGTTGTATTGCCTGCTCTCCGCGAATTGCTAGTCCATGGAAACGCCTTGATCCACGGCTTTAACGTCTTCCGCAACATCTCCACCCCCGCCTTACGATCCTTCACACTGTTTGCCGTCAAACGTCAGGCCCTGTCGTCAATACACAAATTCATGACGCGGACATGCCCTGAGCAATTCCACGGCTTGCGCACTCTCAATTACATAGAGGGAGACATGGATGACGACCTCGAAATTTATCTTCCCCACGCCACCTCCCAGCTTGCTCACCTTTCCGTGACGCTTGGCCATCACTCACAGCTTCTACGACTCCTACTAAACAGCGATAAACAAGCGTCCTTATACGGAACTTCGCCTCTGTGGCCCAACTTACGTACTCTAACGCTGTATCTTTCCCGGCCTTGGACACAAGACAGGGATGATTCAGATGCAGACGAAGAAGATGAGATTCCACCCGTCATAGCAATGCTTCTTGATGTCATCCAACAAAGGAAATCTGTTGGCCGATCTCTGGAGCTACTGCAGCTCGAAGGTCCTAATGCACGCGCATTCCAGGACGAGCTCACGGCGGTAATGCAGAAGTCAGAGATACATCTCAATATGGAGATCACTACGCGACATGTCTCTGATATGCGGTACTGTGAACCCGATTGGGCACATACAGGCAATTTTTACGGATCTCAGTATCGTGCCCATATTTATCGGAAGCTTCAAGCCCACGAGCATACGAGTTGGAGAGGCTCGGCGCAGAGGGGGCCTATTGGTACATCCCATATCATACCAAGCTAACCATGATAGACTGCTAGTCTCGGTTTCTATACCTACTCTTTTGACGCTACATTTTACTAGCATGGAGGACTTGTTTCACGCTTTCGGTGCTATCTGTACACCTACAATGTACTTTTTATGGATAGGGTCTGGATGCACTTTTATCTTCGGTCTCGGGTACTCGAAATCAATGCGCCGGACTCCTACTTACCAATCCTTGACGCTGATTGGACCAAGGTAGTTAGTTAACCGGAACCTCGAGCGGCACAGCCACCTTTCGGTATGAAGCGAAGTGCCATTTCGGAAAGTAACTCAGGGAGAGGCGATAAAACTGACGAGGCTGGTGCACCTCCATCCTCCATCAATTGCCACTCTTTTTGCCTGCCACATGCAGTGCAGGGCTGAAGGAAGCTGACAAGTCCTTTCATTCTCCATCCTTGAGTAAGCTTCACGAAATCTCCGTGTCTTGCCTCCACTCCCACAACTTTCCCAACGAGGCAGGTAAGTTCTTCCCCGACATGTATCAGACATGCTTTCGGCCTCCTGAAAAACGTGTTCTAAACGTGTTTTATACCAGCTTCTACTTTGCCCTTTAACCCGGAGAGTCAATGCAACAAATCCCATCTGAACTCTTTGCCATATCCCAACGTGAGCACCCCGTCCTCCGAGTCTCACCAAAAATTCTTAACGCAAGTCTTTTACAGCAGAGAAGTCGATGGCACTCTGTTACCTCAGCGACAAATCAAACTGTGGCATGAGAGACGAACTCGAGCAGCTCACCGCCCAAATCAGCGGACTGCAAGCTTCCCATGATGAACTACTCCGTGAGATCCGGAATCTTCAAGCGCGTGCCGCGCGCATCCAAAACTCCAAGGCGGCAGTCTCACGATTACCCTCCGATGTTCTCGCCATGATCTTCGAAGAATGCCGCCACTTGAACCCCCAGTGGTCCGGTGTCCTCTGTCTCCTCCGTCAATCACCTATCGAAGTCCGTTTGTCGCATGTTTCGAGCCAATGGCGCGACGTGGCGCTGTCTACCCCGTCTCTCTGGTCGTCGATAAACTTCCCATTCGAACACAAAGAAGACTCATTGAATGAGTATCTGAAACGATCCGAAGGCAGCCTCCTGGATGTGTACTTGGGCCCGTGGGCAAAGTACCCAAATCTGGAGCGCACTTTGATGCCCGTGCTGATGCCACACGTTGCGCGCTTCCGTCAGCTGGTTCTTGACGCGGTGTCAAGAGAAACGCTTTCCACGTTGCTATCTGCATTCCGTGACGAATCGGCTCCGGCCTTGAGGCGGCTGAGAGTGATGTGTAGAGGTACCATCGTGACACATGGTCCTCTCGCCACTGCAACCATCTTCAGCAAAGGAGCTCCACTGCTCTCTGACGTCCGCCTCGATGATATCCCTGTTATACTCCCAAGCCCAGGACCGACGATGCTTTCGTTCTCCGCCCATCCCGGGCCCCAATTCCCCATGTCACGGGAAGGGTTCCATCGGACATTGGCGGCCTGCCCTAATTTGGCTGCCCTCCACCTTCGTGGTTTCATAGAACTCGGCTCCCAAACGCCCGTATCCCCCATATACCTGCCAGCTCTCCGAGAACTCGTGGTCAATGGACGTGTTCTAGCCAACGGTCTACGCCTCTTTGACCTCATCTCCGCACCCAACATCGAAACGCTCGTCCTCGAAGACGTAAAATCACCTGCACTCGCATCAATTCATAAATTCATCGCGCGTTCATATCCGAACGCGTTCCAGTCCCTTGGGACCCTTCGTTATGTCAGATGCGAGTTCGGACCCGATATGGACGTGCATCTGCTCCGTGCCATGCCAGCCGTGACTGATCTTGTCCTTTCGGTCGATAAAAACATGCACCTTGTTCGCCTGCTTGTCAATAGCGACAAGCAAGCCGCGATGTACTCGTGCCCGCCCATGTGGCCCAACCTGCGAACGCTCACTCTCCACACCCAAGGATACACGGGTCACGTGGTCGGTGCTGCAGGCGTACCAGTCAATGAACCATCACCGACGATGGCCCTCCTTCAAGAGTTCATAACCTGCCGGAACTCGCTCGGAAGACCCATTTCGATACTCCGTTTCAAAGGGCCAAACGCAGGTCCCTTCAGCAACGAGTTTCACTGGGGCTTGAACCAGGCGAAACAGTTTGTCCCTACGCAGGCCATTTGCTGCCAAATGTCGGCCATGCTGACGGACTGTGGGTATATCTACGATTGGGCTGCGACCGTGGAGGCGTACAGCAATCAGCTACGCCAGTTCTTGGCCCAGGTTTCGGTCGTTAGGCATCAAATAGCACCTGTGCTTCCGCCCAACTTTAATATACAACACCTGCGACGCAGGATAGGGGTACCTACCTAATTTTGGGTCGTTTGTTGGCCCACAAGGTTTAATTCGTCCACCTTACACGTACTCATCATATAGCAATCCAGACGATAGCATTTACTTTTACATTCACAGACCTATCATTTGTAATTTATCATGCGGATACAATACTAGGATTTCATAACTTTACATTTGACCTCGCCTTGTCCCGCATTTCTTCACCTAGCGCACCTTCCAAAGCGAGTTGCTTCCTCTCCACAGTCGACAGTCCTAACTCGGCCAATATTTCCTCGTTATGGGTTCCTGGCTCGAGCATCGTGTTAGGCCCTGTATGCAGAGATGAAGGAGCTGTCCTGCTGAGATGAGGATGAGGGGCAGGACGAAGTGACCCTGTCGGATCTTGGTGGGCGGCCTCCGCTGGAGACAACACAGGTACAGCGCACGCATCAGAACCTAGAAACGAGACCCACAGGCAGGAGGGGTGTAAGCAATGTAAATGGACCACTCGATCGATGGCAATCACCGTGGAACACCTCTGCCCAGTAGTCTCTCGGCATGGTCTTGAAACCATCCTCGATGTAATTTCTTAGCTTCGGCCAGTCCTCCTTCAGGAACTGTGTCGCGCGAGTCGGAGTCCAGGAAGTCTTTGTCCCGTGCGTCCTGAGTGCGGAGTTGAACTTGTCGATGAACGCAGCGAAGAACTGAGGCTCGAGGCAGCCCACACTCATCCATTTACCATCCGCGCATGTATAGACATCGTAAAACGGTGCTCCACCGTCGAGTATGTTCGAACCACGGGGTTCAGAGAAATAAGTAGATGTGCCAGCAGCGTGCAGAAGCGGGAATGACGAGATGTAACGGGTGCCAGAAACCTGTTCTCACGGATGCATGTCATGAGGTTGGATGCTTGAAGGTTTGAATCCACGAGTACACCTACCATATCGGCATTAACGACTTGTCCACGGCCGCTCTTCCCGCGTTCGATGAGTGCCAGCAGTATACCCGTGGCACATAAGAGGCCACCGCCAGCGAAATCAGCGAGAAGGTTCAGCGGGAAGCTAGGCTTTTCTCTTGATCCTGGAAGCATCTGAACCATGCGGATTTGAGAAGGAGTTCATTGTATTGTGCGTGTCCGATCTTACGGATAGAATCCCACTGAGAGCAATATAATTTATGTCGTGACCTGGCAAGGCACCGTGAGTGCACGCTTGAGCTGGCTGCATGAGAAGCATCGCCTACCAGCCATAGTGGAATGCGGTCCTTTGTCCCGATCAACTAGAGCTTAATTTACCCAGAGCTTTGTTCAGTGCTCACCGTCTCGAGGGAAGCTGAGAGGATTTGTGTCATGTGCAGTTGAACACAGAGCCCCAGATTGCTCACCCTGCAACTCGTGCGTAGATGAGCTTGTCATTCAAGCCCTTTCTTCCATCGCTGTCGTGGAAGATCTCCGGACCGAGGCCCAGTCTCTCGAGTACCCCTGGTCTGAAGGGATCAATGAGAACATCGGCGTGGGTGATGAGACGCTTGGCTATGACAAGTCCTGCTGCGTTCTTGGTATTCAGAGTGACGGAGCGTTTCCCCTCACATAGCACATCAGTGCTAGATGCTGATGGTCTATCTATACGAATGACCGATGCACCGTGGTGTGTGAGCACAAGGCCAGCGAAAGGCGCAGGGGCTAATCCCGCAAACTAACAATCCAGGGCATCAACACGATAGTCCACAGAGAACAGAACACGCATACCTCAACAACCTTCAATCCATTCAATGCCATCGTATTGCGGGGTAAACTGGTTCGATCGACATTCAAGTGCGGGGCTTGGAAGTTCAAGTCGCCGGCTAGGTTATAGCCGGCGCGTAATTGCCAATTTTGCATCCGCTATTTGTGTTTGTTAGGAACGGAAGGCTCAGGTAAGTAGAGACAAATATCCCAATCACACCCATCACATGACAAAAGACCCGTCTTCGACATCATCGTTCTGTGTCACGATTTCTTTGGACATGTGAACAAAATTGATATGCGGTCCGGATTTCATCCCGCGAGGCGCATATAAATTGATTTCTATGTAAAGTGTTTGTTTCAAGGACAGCTTCCTTTTCATCCGCGATGAGGTATTCAGCCTTCTTGTCTTGTCTAGCGTACGAGCTTGCAGTCGCGTCGGCGCAGCATACTTTCGTTGCTCGTGACACTGGCAGTGCTTTAACTTCATTGAAGCTCAATGGACCGGCATCTGTCCCTGCTGAATGGACTACGCCACCCCTGAACCCAGCACTCGCTAGCTTCAGCATCGAAACCGCTTTCTTCGAGGAATACCTGGGCAATGTCACGTACCCAAACACGCTGTCCATAAACCTTTTCAACAATCTCAAAGACAGGTCGGGTGTCGCGCCTGAAATACGTATTGGTGGCATTACCGCCGACTCGACTACTTGGAACCCCAACCAAGATGTTGCGCTGTACAACTACATCGATAGCTCAGGGGCACTTGTGAACACGACTTTGGGGCCTCAGTTCTGGAACTCCGTCAAACTTCTTCCAGCGGGCACTAAGATTGTGATGACTCTGGTGAGCGGTTTTGTAGATCCTCTGACGTGACGGCTGCTGACAGTGATTGGCAGGACCTCGAGAGCCTTAATTACTCTGGTGCGCTGAGCATGGCTGAGGCTGCTTGGGCTGGCCTTGGTCCGCAAGTGATCTCGCGCTTTGAGAGTAAGTCTAAGTTTACATTTTTGTTGCGCCTGGGCCGAGCTTAAGCTCTTTTTTTTAAAAGTTGGGAATGAACCTGATCAATATTACTTGGACCTCGACGCCCAAAATTACACGGCTATTTGGGAGGTAAGCTTGTGGCGAAGAACGATTGGGTGCTTAAAATTAAAGCCCTATTGTTTACCAAGCCGTGGTCCGTCAACATCTCCAAGGCACTTGAGGTACCCTATCCCGAATTTCAAGTCGGAGCTACCGCTATCGACCCTCTCTGGCCATATAACACACCCCAGGCCGAGGCACAGTTTGACTGTGTTAGTGCGCTGGCTGCTGGTGCTAACGCCGGACATACTGTAAAGACTTGCAGTGAACACACGTACCAGTACAGCGTAAGTACTTTTGTACCAAGTCCCGGAGTTGTGATCCCATTATCCTTTAGGTTTGTGATCCAACCAGGGCAGCAGTCGCTACCTTGACAAACTTGGTATGTACAACACTTCGGGCTGATACCAAGGCAACGTGATCTCAAGAACCATCCTCACAGGTTAACCACACCAGACTAGCTGAGTCAGCCAAACGCCTCAACATATTAGCTCGCCCTAATCAGCTCGATTAGATATCTGGATTTGTGGCAACCACGCATCGAAAGTGTTCGGTCACAGCTAGGCCCAGACGGTTTTGTGATTGGTGCGTGTCGTTTAGCAAGAAGATTTATCTGCAATACTCAATAGTAACCAGGGGAGTTCAACTCGGTGTCTTGCTCAGGGCACGATGGTGTCAGCAATACCTTTGGGCAGGCAATGTGGCTGGTGCGTCCGCAATACTGTCATTTTACTTGCAATGAGCTCAACTTCCCTCAATTAGCTTGACACGACGCTCTACGCGGCCTCAATTAACGTCTCACGGTGAGCCCTTTTGTCAGTTGAAAGGCCTCGAGGACGTGGAACTAAATGGCTCAATAGTGTATACGTTCACCAAGGTGGCCCTCTTGCACTGCAAAGCTCAACGCAGTTGAACCGTGGTGGTCTATCGTTCTACAACCTTTGGTGCGTATGCAACGTTCTCATTTCTTAGTGCACACTCATACTAGGTATAGGTACCCCGTCGATAACCAAAACGGACCCATTCAAGTGTTCCCAGCGTACTCTGCATACCTGTTCGTGTCAGAGCTCATCGGTTTCTCAAAGACCCTTCGCACCGCGAATATCTTCCCCGGTAGACAGACGAACGGGTCTTCTATCACCACCGCAGACGGCGATCCCTCTGCAGGCCAGCTCTCGGTGTACGGGTTCTGGGACGAGCCCTTCGCGCAGTACCCCGCAAAGCTCGCCATTCTCAATCTCGAAATATACAACACTACCGCAACGTACGCTCGCCCGAATGTGACCGTCGACTTCTCTGCATTTTTGTCGAGGCCTGGTCAGGAGGTGACTGTCAAGACATTGACAGCCCCAGGCGCAGATATCAAGTACGGGAATTTGACGACATGGGCAGGACAGAACTTCGCTTCTGGAGTTGCCGAGGGAGAAATGGTAAAGCAGAAGATTGCAACTGGGCAAATCGACGTTGCAGCATCCTCTGCTGTCTTGATCGAGTGGTGAAACCTGTGGAAGGGACTGTTTGGACTCTTCTCTGCGTAGCATCGACAGCGGATCAAATTGATAGTGAAACTCCACCACAATCTAACACCGTACACGGATTATAGGCTACAGACAAATGGATATTTTGAGAACCAACAGCCAGTGCGGTAATTGGATCTACATTACTCGTCGGGGATGGAAATCTTCACAACGTCATACTCGCCTTTCTCTACTGGACCTGTAGCCCCAATTCGCTTTACAGTTCGTTCTCCAGTATTTCTGACCACAAGCCCAATCCGATCCTCCCAGGAGGTCGTACCCATGCACACAATCTTGGCACCTACAGCATCTTCATCACAAGAGAGTCCTACCCACTTTTCCGCCCGACCTCGACGGATAATTCTTGCGAGCAAGATCTTACACTCTCCGTACGCGATGTACATGCCTCGCGCAACCGCCTGTTCTTCCCCGGAGTTTGCACCCTTCGCAGTGTCAAGAATCCCCACCTTGTGTCTGTCCTGAGGCATATTAAGGCAAAGCACGTATGCGGCTTGCTCCGCAGTGATTCTGCCCTCGCGCATGAGGCCAATAACGGAGTAGAGTGCTTTCAAGGTGAGGGACAATTTGTCTTGTTCCCTCGCGTTCGATATGCTGTCCCTGAGCATAATGCATTCCGCGACCTCGCCCACGTATTCCACCATCATCTCGGTGGCCGAATCGGCTGCCCTCCTGACCGGTAGCGTGTATCTCGGCACCATCGACGTGAGGGAGTTGTGGACATCTGGAATCATCCCATAGGACTTGCCGGTATAATAAAGGATTGAAGTGTCACCGTGATGAATGGCGGCCTCGAAGAGTTGCTTCATTGCGCCACGAAGACCAGTCGAGTAATCGACTCTGATGCTGCTCCCGTAGGGTAGGAGACCCAGGATACCATAGACCCTGTCCGCATCTATGGTACATTCCCTGCCGTGCAGTGCATCCAGCAGCGTGGAAACGTCAAATGCCGTTTTTTGCCGCAGAAGAATGACCTGGGGGACGTTACTTCGTCCTTCATTCGCTGTCTGCTCTCCAACTGGTGCATGATATTGGAAGCTGAACCCAGGTGGCAGATCTGCCTGAGAGAGAGAGCCGAACGCTCCGGTTTGGCTGATGGTCGCAAGCGTCGAGGAAAGTGTCTTCAGGTAGAGTGCGTTTTCTATCAACTTGGAACTGATGGGCTCCATAAGGCCTGGAACTATGAAGTCCATGACGGGATGAAGCAGCGCCTCTTGGATGGTCCACACTCTCCGCCCCCAAAGAGTGTCGATCAGAGCGTTCAACAGAAAGACGACGGACATGTAGGTCCTGTCGTCCGACATTCCGATCATAACGTGTGTTATGGGGTCAGTTCCTGTAGGCGCGGCTTCGAGGAATGCTTCGAAGTTCGCGGATGCATGGCGCAGTGTGTCGGTGGCAATCAGGTCGCCGAGATATACCAGAGTCCGACTGGCGTTTCTGTAATAGTGACCCATCTTGGGGATTTCTTCGGCTTTCTCCGTCGCGCTGTTCTGGTCGATGCACATTGTGTCTATCCAGAAATATTTGGCGCCAAGCTGTGCGACGGCTCTCTGTATCTCCTTCATCTTTACTTCGTGACCGGGGATGGACCTGTAAGCTTGACCACCTGTGGTATCGCGATCCGATGGGCTTGTCCCCCAAGTGTGGGAGATGGCGATATATGGGCCTAGATCACGACCACCCGTCTCGCACACAGACAGGTCGGAGGAGGACACGAGGCGCTTTGGGATGACAGGGGAAACACGATTCACTGGGGGATCTGGCTGGTTCCAGTTTCTCAGCGCCCATTGAGGGCTGGAGACGATGCTCTTCTGAGAAGCGATATGCCCCCACGTGAAAGTTCGATAATTGTAGTCCATTCAACTTTGAAAAATGAGCGGAGAATATAGAAAAAGCCAAAACCTGAAAGTGCTTACAGGATACTGCGGGTGGTGGGAGGGACTCGATCAGGATTCAGGATAACCTGTGGATAGTACAACGGGTACCCCGCAGCATCATGGTCCCTATTATAACGGATGGAGAAGAGCCCACATTTGGTCCGATCGCGCTGCGTCAAGCCAAAGTTAACAGATACCGGACCCGGTGAAAAAGGGTGCAAAGTAACAACCCAAAATCCGCATTACTACAAGGCACTTGCGGGTGTGACAAAGTTGATGTCTTTATAGTTATAGAAGAGGAGTGCGCTGGCGACCTGTTTAACTTTGAAATTTGAAGACCAGTGATGCTCTGTCAAGTGTACCGTACACAGCTTCGACTAAACCATTGACAGTACCGTATATGCCGCAGGGGACGACGTCGACGTATATGTCAGGTTTAATCATCGCGATCGACAAAACTTTGTAGAATGTAGTTTGTGAACTCTCTATGAGATGAGCCGTCAACGATTGAGTGGAGTTTGGTTTGGAGTAATACATATTTCGTACGGTAATAGTCGCAAGAGTTGCTCATCCTTTCTCAGGCTGACGCTCGGGTGCTCAATCGTTCCACTGGCAGGGTCTGTGGAGCTGAACAACTTACTGCAACACCATCGTTGCAATTCCGTCTCGAGTTCTGCATGAGAGCTCTGGGACTCAGAAACATCATAACCATGGCAAAGTTCACTGGCACAAGAGTGCCCATCTCAGACCTGCCCCTGCCCCCCTCTTCCCACATCGTGACTCATAATCTTACCCCAGACCCAAACACACCTAGTCCAGTGGCGTTCTTGAAAGATGTGCTCCAAAGTAAACCAAGTATCCAGCGCCGGGCACGCCTTCTGCCTGGCCAGGCGCACTTCGCATATGTCAACCCAATGCCTCTGGAGTTTCCTTACGAAGTAGCGCCTCCGGACCCACCTGAGCAAGTCGAAGACAAAGCTGCGTATATCGAAAAGTGGCTCAGCGAGCGTGAAGCCATCGTTGCATCTGAGCTGTCTGGGAAGACGCCGGGTGGCTTGCTCAAATTCATCTCAAAGGCCAGAGATCAACGGAGGGAGCTCATCGGACTATCTGAGACTTATCTGAAGGACTGCCTGCCGCACTTGGATGTTGGCGATGCTTTCCTCTCGCTCGGAGAGCCCGCACTGATACCATCAAATTTCGTGGACGGGGACTCGGGACAATCGTCTCCTGAGGACCAGCGTATCCGTCAAGAGCTGGTAGATGTTCTTGCTGGACATACAGTCCTTATGTCCGCACCTGCGAATGGTGCTACTGGCGAGAAAGGGTTCACTCCTTGGTCTGTCAGGTACAGCGGCCACCAATTCGGTAACTGGGCTGGCCAGCTTGGTGACGGGCGTGCAATCTCAATTCGTGAGTGATCTACAAGTGTTATGTTGAACGCGCCATCACAGGTCCTTACCACTCGGATAGTTGTCACTCCGCACCCGTCCCAGAGCGATGTTACCTATGAGCTTCAACTGAAAGGAGCGGGTCGTACACCGTTTTCCAGAACTGCTGATGGTCTGGCAGTATTGCGCTCCTCCATCCGAGAATATCTCTGTTCGGAAGGTATAGCCCACCATTCATCCCAGATTGCAATATCCTAAAAGCCTTCTTGCCAGCCATGCAAGCGCTCTCCATACCGACGACCCGATCCCTGGGTCTAGTATCCCTACCTGACCTGCCTGTCATCCGCGAGCGAGTAGAAACCGCTTGTGTCTTTACTCGAGTCGCAGAGAGCTTCATCCGCATTGGTAACTTCGAAGCCCTCTCCCCTCCCTCGAACTCGTTCTTCCTAGGTGGCGGGCAGCAAGATGCTGACTATGAGGCCCTGCGTATCTTGGGAGAGTGGGTAGCTAAGAGGGTGCTAAAGCTCAAGACGGTGGACATGGAAGCTGGCGAGGCATGGGGGAAGGAGCTAGTCTTTGAGGTTGCTCGCAGGAATGCGAAGATGGTGGCGGCTTGGCAAGCATATGGATTCATGCATGGCGTCATCAATACGGACAAGTGAGTCTTGCGGACCCGGCGTGATGCATGAGTTTGTTGACTTGTTCCTAGTGTGTCGATTCTCGGGCTCACGATTGATTATGGCCCATACGCGTTCATGGACGTCTTTGACTCCTTTCATATCTGCAATCATACAGACGAAGAGGGTCGCTACGCTTACAAGGTACGACTGATTGTTTTTTTCTGAGATCTCACACTGATCAAACATTACAGTATCAACCTAACATGATGTGTGTCATTGTTTCTTTTTATCGATTGCAAGCGCTTAAGTATTCACAGTATCTATGCCTGCCGTGCCCTTCTCAACGCTCTCGCGCCGGTGATCGGTGCCGAAGCCTCACGCGGAAACAAAGCCGTCAAGGAAGGCTGGGCGGACGATCTCACCGCCGACACCCTCTCCTCCTGGCGCACCACCGCCATCGAGCAGACCAAATCCGAAATGGAGCGCATCCTCGAAGAAACCTGTTCCGTCGAATATAACACCCTCATGCGCAAGCGCCTCGCCCTTCGCACCATGGATAAGACAGACCAGCGCAATATCTTTCAACCCCTATTAGATCTCATGGAGGAGCAAAAGCTAGACTTCCACGGGACGTTCAGGAAGCTTTCTTTTTTCCAGCCTAGGATGCTCGAGGGGGATAACCTGGAGAGACTTGGGACGTTGGAGGCGTTCATGAAAGGCTTGCTTAGCGGGTCTTCAGAGACTGAGCTGTTGGGTGAAGAAAACGCGACTGAGAAGTGGCTTATATGGCTTGAGAAGTATGCTGCGCGAATCAAGGCCGAGCGAGATGCTCCTGAGTGGTCGGAGGAAGCGGACTTTGAGGAGGCACGCGAGAAGGCCGCGAAGGCTGCGAATCCCCGCTTTGTATTGCGACAATGGCTGCTTGAAGAAGTCATCAAGAAGGTTGAAGCGGATCACGCCTCTGGAAAGCGCATCCTCGCGAAGGTTTTGCAGGTACGCTGTTATTACACAACCTGATCCATGAACTAGTATGCTGAGATTTTCACGCAGATGGCTTGCTCGCCATTTGAACCATGGGGAGCCGAGGGTGTCGATACACCTGACAGTGAGCTCGATGCAGAGACCAGGGAGGAGAGACGATACTGTGGTCTCGGGGAGCGGAGGTTGCTAGGCTTCCAGTGTAGCTGCTCCAGCTGATTTATCTTTGTATTTGCTCATTCTTCGCGACTCGGCCGCTACTAGTTTTCTGCTATACAAGTTTTGTAAACATATGCTCCAAAAGTTTGTCTCGAACACACACCCTAGTACTCATACATTGAACTACTAGTACATATATTCTTTCGGATCTGCCAGGCTATACGAAGAAGTAAATGAAACTAGCGCTATCCTCCAATAAAAAAAGTGAGCATGTTCGACACAAATACATTCGCGAGGTCTTTCCATTCTTTGTTTAGGCGACGAGAGAGAAAACAGATCTGCAAGGCATCACTCGATCATAACGGTGCGTAACTGCACGATCATACGAAATTCCAGCGGATGGGCCAACTTTGCGACAATGCGCTCCTTCACCTGTACGCGTCTGTATACGCCACCAGGCTTGGAGACAAGCAAATGGCCAACAAACGGCTGTCGCAAGGGATGATTACCGTCGTTTACCTCAGATTTCCCAGTAGCCAGAGATTGATCCCACATGCGAAATAGGCAGAGGTACTTGCTCTGCATGCGTCCGAGCCCGAAGCCCGTTTTTATGGGCTCGAGAGTCGTGATGGTGACCGGATGAAGCGATTCGACGATGAGATGGTATTGGAATAATTTTCCTTTCGATTCCGTCATGGCTTTGGTTTCTTCGACGAGCATAACGCTGTACTCCAGTCCGTGTGCGTGGATTTTTGCGCCAGCCATGTAATTCGCTGGATGCTGGGCGTTGACTCCAACCCTCTCCTGCATGTTGAATAATCCGACGCTGACGCGATCGATACCTTTTTGTACCTGCTTGACAAAGGGGACCTTGTGCATGACTCTAGCCAGCATCATGGTGGCAGGCACTGGGTCGACGACTGGATACGCGAAGGGCTCAAAGCACTTCGGAGAAGCTGCTAAGAGGGAATTACTGCCCGGCCGACCAGTCCAGTCGAAGAGGGATGGATCATCCGATTTTGCCATGATCTCAATTTGGAGACGGCGGAAGGCGCTCTCCCCTTCACCGTACATGACAGGGAAATGGACATCGAAGATACCCATGAGGCAGTAGGCGATATCCTCGACTTCCGTTGTCTTGCGATGAGCCGCCCAGCTCATCCGCTGCCTGATGGAGAGAGTTGGAGAGGCGGGATCAAAGTTCGTCAAACAGGAATCTTCTATTCCCGTGATCTCCGAGATTAATTCTCGGAAGGCGGGGGAGTCTTTGTAGTTGTCGACCGGGAGGTCATCGGATGTTTTCAAGAGTGACCAGTCACTCTGGAAGAACAGCATCTGCTTAGGGGCGATGAGCTCCTGTAGCGTCCAGCCTCTCTTGAACCAGACACCCTTACGAAGTGCGTCGGGCGAATGGTCAATGACATCGGAGAGGTAGACGATGGTCAGACCGGAGTTTCTGTACCAGGTAAACATCGAAATGATGGATTTCTGGAGCTCGGAGGTACTGGTCTTGTCGATGCAGCAGGTATCACTCCATGCCCAACGAAAACCGCGCTCCTTTGCGTGGCGGACAAAGTTCTGCAGTTTCGTGGCACCAAGGGTTGGGTCCAGGGAGAAGATATCACTGCCATCTATGTCCTTGGTCAAGGGCTCCTGAAGCTCCCAGCGGTGTGAAAGCATGGCGTAGGAAAAAAATTTCTCCATGACCTCGATCATGATATCAGGATCCGGCTGCACCGCCGTGGGCTCAAAGAAGGAGCTGTGTTCCGCTTTGAAGTGTATTTCTATGGCATTTCGATCATAGAATCGTCCGTCTTCCGTGCAAATCAAGCGCAGAGGCATCTCGGATTTTAGTTGATCGAGAGCATCTTGGAGCGAGAAAGCCTCTTCCTCAGACTCCGACTCGACCAGCTCACTCTGAGTGACGTTCGACTCGGTCGAGTCCGTCGAATTCTGTGGAGGCAGTCAGCAACCGTCATCGTAAGGAACCAGAGCATTACCTGTGATTTCACCGACTTTGGGGACAATTTTGCGATAGCATCGCTCGGGTCAGATACCGCCCTGACCAACGTTCTTCGCAAATTTCGTAGCTTTTTAGCCATGGACCTGATGGGAGACTGACAGTCAGAATACTGAAGAACTCAGCGGCTTGAAATACAAACCTGTGTCACAATCACGGGAGAAACGGGTTTGATGGGAATTTCTGTGAGGGCAAGCTTTATGGTGGAACGATACGCCCTCGTGATCATGATTAAGATGTGCTCGTGGCCGCACCAGGCCAGTCCGTGGGTGGCGTTAATGCCTGCAGGTCCATTCATTCAGGCTTGGCTTGTCACCCACATTACAGCACAGGGGTCGGGAGGCCCCCCGACAGGAAAAGGAACGGAAAACCTTACCCAGATTATCCTGCTGTGCCCCTGTGGGCTTCCCCCATCAGAGAAGCTTGCAGTGATCATCACACAGCCCTCATGATGGGTGTATCACTATTTCAAACATTGAAGATGATACCTATTCCTCTCTCAGCGTAAGGTTTGGTATCCGAGAGGGGGCGATCCTCCCTAACAACAGCCGGAGGCTCGTAGGAGCTACGAGCTCTCTTGAGCTGGGCAGTCGGATTTCAGGCTGTAATCAGACGATGTCCTGTTCCGTGCCGTAACCTGATGGGTCAACGTTGTCAATTTGACATGTCCGAGGCAAGGAATGGCGTCTGATACTCACAGTTTCAAGCATAACCTGTGAAGCGATGGGAGAAAACCCACTGAATAGGGTGGTCACACAGCCTCGCCATGATCCAAATTCGCAATTTGAACTTCTACGATTCGAACTTTCACTGCAACATGTCAGCTAGATCAAAGGGAGGACTTTATCAGACACTTCAGTGGCGTACCAACCGCGGACAGACTTTCATTATTGACCACATCATGCCGTTGTTGATTCGGCGGAGACAACACCGCAATTGGATCGATATTTAAAACAGCAAGGAGAAACATGGACTCGCACGTGGTGTAAGATTGAGCAGTAGTGCACAAGATTGTAACACCATAACACAGAACACATGGGGGAGGTATATGTAGTGTTGAAGGTGAAACAGAAAAGGTATAGAGAAGAAGCTGCACGGCGAACCGAGAAACGAGTGACACGAAGTGGGATGGAGGGAAAGCCGATGCCGGATCGTGGTGCGCCCCGATACAAGGATCGAAAGAAAAATATACAATCACAGGAGAGAGCTTAAAAAATAATATACGTACTCAAAAGCAAGGTAGATGCGTACGAGAGTCTTGGTATTGGCTTGTTTGTTCTAGAGAGTATAGGGTAGGACTATTGACGCGGGATCTGAGTCGGTGGGTAAGGGAAAGCCGTGACGCTGATAACATCTTCGCCTTCGTCACCCGTCAAGTAGGCCGAGCCGCGGGAGTAATACGAAGACTGCATGGAAGCGACACGCAGACGCTCCTGCACATCTTCTTGTGGAACCCCAAGTGCAGCGATCAGAGATTGCATCGCCCGGGTGTTCCCGGCGCTGCTGTCACTAACTACCGAATCTGTGCGAGAGTCGACAGGGGCATAAGAATCGGCAAAGGGGTTGTTGTTAGTGTTGGGGAGCAATGTGCGTTTGTGTGGTTTATCTTGTGCATTGAAGAACGGATTGCCCGCTCCTCTCATACTGCCCTTCACCGAGCTAGAGCTATCTGCGAAGGGGTTGCGAAGCTCCCCAATCTCCGACAACTCCGACCCAGCTTCGTCGATATGCAGTACCTGCGCACTTTCCCAGCGATGTAAATCAGAAGCAGTTGCGGGTGGCGTCGATTTTGCCATGGCCATCATGGTGGGCGACATGGTGCCGGATAGTCGTGAATGTAGTGATAAGAACGACTCTCCGCCGACTGTTTCCCCATCCCAAGAGACTGCAGGTTCGACCTCCGCCACACGACCCGCGAACTGCCGCACAGGGGGAGGTTTCAAGATCTGTGAGTCTGCATCCTTGATAGCAGCCTGCGAAGCCATCTCGGCAGCCAAGCCAGGATGGTACTTGGCAAAATGCTGCATTGTGCCGATTGACTCGCGGTTGTGCCCGTCGGAAGACTTTTCACCTGAAGTGGTACTTGGAGTGCGATGAAACATCGCACCAAGCTTCTCCATCGGTCCAGATGGAGGACGCTGCTTCATTTGTTGTTGCTGTCCTTCCCAATGGTCGTCGTCGTCGTTCAAGCGTCCCCAAGGCTCAAGATGTGAACGTCGACGTGAAGAATCGTTTACCGCGTTACGCGACTGAGAACGTGGTGACGGTCCATGACGGCGTGGTTTTTGGCGCTTGGAGCAGTAAATGGCGAGTAAAATGGCGATAATTAAAGCCATGAATGCAGCGATACAGGCACCAACGACGGTGCCTAAGGGAATTTGCTTGCCGGACGAGGTGGCAGGTGCGGTGGCCGACGGCGTGGATACCTGGGAGGTTGGTGAACTTCCAGTGGGACCGTTGCCAACGAGTGGTACGCCTGATGGGGCATCAGGGTTGGAGACTGCCGCTGTGTTTTGCGCGAGAGACGATGCAGTCGGAGTGGGGTTGCTGACCACTATCGAGCCAGATAGTGGCAAAGCCCCGTTCTGCCGCTTCCGCAGCAGCTTATGATTATGATGTGACATGGTGATGTGATATGAGTACGGGGAAGGTGGCACTGAGACAACAGAATTGTTGGAAGGATTGAGCTGAAAATGAGTGTACTATCCCGTCACGGAAGGGATATCTGCCCGAAAGCACAAAACTTGGGGGCAAGGAAAGACAACCAGTGAGAGTCAACTTTTGCTGTTGGTCGCTTCCGTCAGTCTCATTCTCGAAATCGCAAGACCCTCTTAATCTCCCCACTTACACTAATAGGACAATACCGTCACCGGGTCAGTGATTGTAAAAAAAACAGACGCCTGCAAGGCGCTAGTCGTCGACGCCGTGTTGGTCGCCGGGTCCGCCGTCGTGAGCGGATGAAAGGAACAGCACGAGAAGAAGAAAAGCGAGAAAGGTGAGACTGGTAAGTTACTCTAGCGCACGGCCAATGCACGGCTGTCCGTCGTTGCTGAGCCTGACGACCAACAACACGGGGTGGGAATCCTGCTGGTAAATTGCTCCCGCGCCACCTGTCCGAGCGGATGGGCAAGGCACATGGGCTGCTCTTACACGAGATCAAGCTGATGCGTCTTACAGGGTCGAAACCAAGGGGGTTTCATTCAGCGCAACAACACGACAGTGCAAAGCTGGGATGTCATCGTGGTACAAGAAATATTTTATAAATAATCATGGTGGTACACTACTGCTGATCCGTGGCCCCGTCAATCCTCCGCAGCAAAGTTTCGTATTCTGGAAAGAAGGAGGTTGTCATCTGCTTCACAAAGGAGGTCATCACCGTGCTCTTCAAAACCAGGTTCGCAAAGTACGGATTGCCTTCTGTGGCCAAGATATTTGCGAGGAAGCCATACACCGTGAGGTCGATGCGAGAAGGCTGTTGATCCCCGTGGAAGTACTTGTGCTCTTTGAACTTCGCTTCAAGGGCTTCGAAAGCTTCTTTCTGCAAAGCCTGCACCTCCTCCCTGGAATGTCTCCCTATACCAGCGGTGTACAACGCTCCGGTAACCCTTCTCCAGAAAAACCACGACATCCCCGAACGCACAGGCCACGGCAAATCACCGAAAGCCTCCCGCGCAGTGACCTCGTAGTTTTCGTTGATAAACCATCTGTCGTATACGATGGCACTGTACAACACCTCTTCCACGTACGCTTGAAATGCTCTTGACTCGGCTTTCTGAGCCGGAGTCAGACCCGCTAGGACGTCGGGGTCCTTGATAAGGTCGTGTTCGACCAAATATTGGATGATGAAGTGGGAGTCCGCTATAGTGAGCGTTTTCCCGTCATGCTTTATTTCTGCGTATGGAACCTTTCCCTTTGGTGCTTTGAAGGGGTAGGTGTCGCGAAGCTCATAGGAGATTCCGCTAAATCTGAGATGTGTCTCTAGCTTTTGGCAGAATCCAGAGGAACTGGGGATGTTTTTCTTCTTTGGCACGCCCAAGAGGACGACATGAGTAGACTGTAATACGGACATATTGCAGTCACCGTGGCGCACAACTGCGAGCAGTCAGGCAAAGTATTTCAGAAATGCAAGAAATAGATCGATATATGAGAAGACGCACTGTTTTTGGCTCGGCTCCTATCGCTTCTGCAAAATCAGAGATTGGGCACTAACAGGGTTCAACTTGTCAATTGCGAGGCAGCTTCTGGAAACTTGAGGGAGCACAGATGACCTTTTATGTTCAAAACAAGCACGAGCCCACCGGT
>KN839840.1:1259765-1287128 GCA_000827185.1 Hydnomerulius pinastri MD-312
AGCGAGTGGACCGTCTCAAAAATGAGGTGACCAGTAGCATTAGGACTCGGAAATTCATCGAGGCGCCAGTCTGCAAGGTCGTCATGAGCGATAGCGATAGACTTAAGCTGCGCCCCCGCGCAGTCAAAGCCTGAGGTCAGTGGTACTTGCGCCGCCTGACTGTGCTGGACTAGGATTCCAAAGGACACAATGACTCGGAAAGACCAGAAGGCCGCTCGAAACATGGCGTAGACCGGAATAATGGTGGTTCGTATACTGTAGAGAGGCGATTCGTAGTTTGACTCAACCTGCCAGATACACTTGCTGAATCGCAGCTTCGAAGCCATTGGTCGGCAACAGCGAGAGGTGTGATGGGATCAAATTAGCTCAGAGACATGCCGTTCAGTATCTCCGTAAAATATACATACCAACTATCGGAAATTTGCTTCGCTGTTCAACCTTTGACGAGCCAAGGTCAACTGTATCCCTTCGGGGTGTGTTCCTAGGACACACATGTACCACCAAACAAAGAATGGCCGTCACCGACTCACTGCCCCATTGCTGCGCGCACCCTGGGAGGTGCCACCTTATCGGATAAGGTCAGATCCAGCTGATTGGATGTACCAGGCGCTTTCGAACTAGAAACAACCGCTCAGTTGAACACCAACCAAAGCTCGCACATATCTTAAGCCCACAAGAACTCACGATTCCTGCGCAAATGACAGATAGTATCGTGTCCTGAGGAACAAAACAAGTTTTGAGTACAGGATGTTGCGGCATGATAGTCTCTGTCGAGGATCGAGTCGTCGTGAAACCGATACGACGTTGCTTCCCACCGTGAACGATCACAAATGACGGCAGCATCTCCGCCATCACCGCTACATGTCTTGCGCACACACATCGAGCCAGTCAGTGCCCTCTTCATTTCGCACGACAACGAACGAATATTTTCAGGAGATGCGAAAGGACGAGTAGTTGTTACATCCACTCGATCGCTCCGAGCGATTGCTAATTGGGCAGCACACACCGACGCCTTGTTGGGCATCGAAGAAGTTGGTAATCAGATCCTCACGTTGGTTCATTCTTGCTGTGTTCCCGGTGGAGGCGCTAATACTCTGCGATCCATGAAGCCATGGCAGGGATAATAAGATCCATGTTTGGGATCAACCAACAGAGTCGGCGTCGATCAGGCAGGGTGGAGCGGCTTCTCTGACCGACCTGCCCATCCCTTCTCTATGTTATTCCTTGGATGTCAATGCCTTGAACTATTGTCGATTTTCCCTTCTCCCTTCTTCAAGCCCAGAGAGCGAAATTGCAGCCCTTATTGCGGTCCCCAACCTTGTTGAATCATCTCTAGTATGGCTCCTTGTTACTCATGATCGAGTGTCTCATGTAACACTCAAGTCCAGGCGGACGTCTGGATGCTACCAGATCGTAAAAGACTGCACGCTGCTATAGGTGATCCAAAGGATACGTCTGCCACCAGCTTCTCTGATGGTCGTTCTGGAAGCAAGGCAGGTTGGTGGATCGTTGTTGACCACGTTTCATTCCGCTAAAATCAGCATAGGCATAATCATGTCGATGTACTTGTATTATGCCCCGCTAACCTTGCCGTCTACATCATCGGCTCAGAGAGACCTCCGGTTGCTCTGTTCATACGAAGACGGAGGGGTTGTTCTTCGCAGGCGTACTACTCCTGAAAATACACAAACGGTGGAAGGCCGTGGGTGGGAAGTCATTTGGAAAAGCAAAGTGCACGTCGAATCGGGTCGGTCTCCCTGTGCTCAGACGAGCGAGGGCTATCAATGTTGACTTGATCACAGTAATGGCCATGGCCGTATCCAATGACTCGAGTTTCGCTTTGACCGTTTCTGCCGACCATCTCATCGGAAGATACGACCTGGTCAGTGCAGATCTTCTCTACCTTATGGGATTTCGCCTTGAACTTCTCTGCTTCAGAACGCATCAGCTCTTCCTACACAGTCCGAATCAGTGCCATGTAATGTCTTTAGAACCAAACATCCAGGGAACGCTACGATAGCAATCCGTGACGACGGACGTGTTTGTGCGGTCGGAGGTTGGGACGGCAAGTACGTTTCTAAGTTTTACAAACAGTTCGTAGTTACTCAAGAGCTTCTCGTCTCCAGGGTACGGCTGTACTCAACCAAGACCTTCAAGCCCCTGGGGACGCTGGTGTATCACAAAGAAAACTGCCAAGCCCTCGCATTCGCATCGTCCTTCAGCGATCACCCCACTGATACTGATAACGATGAGGATGATATGACGGTTGAAGAGAAGCGTCAACGAGGTCGCTGGCTAGTCACCGCAGCGAAAGATACCCGAGTGTCAATTTGGGCTTTGATGAGCTTCGAGAAAGCCTGATAAGAAGCCCCTACGGGTTCCTTAGAGCCACACGGCACCATGCTGGACTGAGGGAGTAACACTTACTGGTATGTTATGTAGTAGTACAGTAAATTGATAACAATAAATAAGCTTGCTATGGAACTAGCAACCATCAACAGCAGATATCAAGGTGGAGGGAAAAGAACGTGTTAAGGATAGTGATGTAAACATGTCTCCGAGAGTCGATGCCGCTGGCTCCCACGTAGTGTTTGAAACAAGCCCAACCACACGCATCCAACCCAGTAAATAGTACATGGCCATCTACTTCCTATGACCCCTTTCTCACAAGAGACCAGCGGCCCGCAGGTCCTGCTCTAGGCGTGCTTCCTCGAGCTCCCTCTGCGTCGGAATGCGCGTGCGATCATGCTCTTCTTCCACAGCCGTTAGGCCGAGTACATGTTCGAGGTTCCGACGGGTCGCGAGATCCCGCTCAATCTCGTCTGGTGTGCACGGACCTCGGGAGTTTGAGGCACGGATAGATGACTCCCAGTGTTTAACTCGCCAGAAGCCGATCAGGGATGAGAGAAGAAGGAACCAGCCTGGATTGTCCGGTTTTTCAGGATGGTTAGTCCGTGAAAGGGGCAAATCAACCTACCTAAAGTCATGAGCAAGAACGACAGCCACTCTCGCGAAGTGATGCTGAGCACCACATTGTCCGAGGGTACAGTTTCCGTGGGAGGCGGCGAAGTTGACAAGTAGTCCGGGTCTGAGACATTTTGGCCCCCTGAATTATCCCCTGGCATACCAAAGCCATCCTCGCCAGCACGAGAGTAAAACCCATACTGGATCAAAGTCAGACCAAGTCCAGCTCTGGAGCCAAACTTGGCAGCGTGGGTCGTATGAAGGAGATACGTGAGTAAGAAGCCGACAAATTGGAAGAAGAACGAGGTGAAGAGATTGGCGACGAATGTGAGTATTGAACCAGACGGAAGATCGTCTATGATCATCCCGGAGTCGGTGTCCATACCAGAGGGGGCATGCACAGTTGTCTCCCAGTAAGGCGGTGCGGCATCTGCCTGAGCAGCGGCATAGGACTACAACGACATTTAGAAGCGACTCTGAAACGATTCAAGGGACATACAGGTGGAGCAGTACTTTGCACCTCTTCAGGCACCATATAGATGTTACCATCGTCTGTGCGTATCTGCACAGGTCTGTTTGGCTTCGCTGTGACATTTGCAAAAACCCCATCGTTCTGCATCCCTCCGCCCCTTACTCCAGAGTTTGATGCTGCGCTGGCACTTGTGGGTAACTGCGTGTAGTGGGTTGGTAATATTGCGCCAACGGTTCGGCGGAAGAAGGAAGGACGAGGAATAGTACTTCCTATAGGTGAAGTAGGCAGAAGTCCATTGGAGTTACCGATGTCGTTAGGCAATGCGACAGAGGTTGGGCGCGGAGGTGAACCAGGAGGCGGACGATCGTAGTCATAGTCCCGCTCAAAATCGTACGTTCCCAGGGCCCCTAGGGCTTCTGGGCCAGCTTTGGGGGTCTCAGGAACTTGAGAAGGTGCACTGGAGTGAGTGAGTGGAGTTGACTCGGAATTGCTGTGCTCGTCCTCATCGTCTGATCCAAATGCTTCGTCAAGCTCCCGATCAGCGTCCCGGCTGGGACGCTGGGCTGGCAGCGGTGCGTAGCCAGCTGGCATCTCGAGCTAGACAGAACTCTAGCTAAATGCCTTTAGCTCTGGTGCTATAGTAGAGAAAAAAAGAAAAGGAACAGATATTGGAAGATGGCGGCGTTGACCTGAGACTGATGTACAGCACTGCAGGCGGCTAAACCCACGTCGGGCCAACTTGTACACGCCACACTTGTTCGAGCCCCTTACACAGCGTCGTATTATCACAATCTCAGAAATCACTCTTCAACGGACTACAAGCATATCGACTTCGCAAAAAATCTACGTGGCCTAAACTGGAACTATGACAGCCTCACCTCCCGCGTCGTCTCGCTTCAAGTCAACGTTCCAAGGCGCTGCCTCCACGATCACTGTACCTCTCTTTTCAACAATCGCTTTCAATGTCGCGAGCGCATCCTCTCCCATAGGTAGGCGCAAAGGGACATTGCCCCCTGTAGCCATGCGATAAATCGTGTTCGAGAACTTGTTCGCATCCCCTTCAAATGTTGTCTCGAGGACACTTTTACGCAGCGCAGCAGTTGCCGATGACTCGTCTTTGTATGCCGGATGCTCTGGGAAGACTATCGCGCTCGAGGTGTTTGAGTTCGTTTTAAAGCCTCCGGGCTCTATGATGCAGATCTGTCCCAATTACTCAGTACAGTCGTGGGTCTGAGGTTCACGTGCAATGTAGATACCTTAATATTCCATGCTGGAAGAAGCTCCTTGGCAAGGGCGTCTGAAAAGCCTTCCAGAGCTGCACGTATACTCATTAAAGCAGGAACTGCCAGGGGCGCACCACTAGGCGCTTACCATGCTTACTAGGACGAGAGTGTCAATGGACGGCAACTCCTTAACACCTAGACTGGACTCACCTAGCGGCATAGAACGAGAGGCCAGGGGGTCCAGCGAAACCCGAAACCGAGCTAGTTTGCAACAAGACCCCACCCTTCCCAGGTTCATTCACCTCCCTGAAAAACTTCACTGCCGCCCGGCTGACGTTGACAACCCCCCAAAAGTTGACCTCAAACATTGCCCGGGCAGCATCATTGGGTGTAGCTTCGACTTCTCCAAAGACTGCATATCCCGCATTGTTGAAGACTACGTCCAGCCTCCCAAATGTATCTTTAGTTTGGGCGAAGGCATAATCAATATCGGCCTGCTTGGAAACGTCGACTTTGAGAACGAGAAGCCGGTCTTTGGGGTAGCGTGCCGCAAGGTCGTCGAGCGCCTCGGGCTTTCTGAGAGTTGCTACAGCGATGTCGCCTTTGCTCAAGACAAGCTCAGTCATGGACTTGCCAAAGCCAGACGACGCGCCGGTAACTAAGCGGAAGGGCTGTCAGCGATATAATTCCTGTACGATTTCAGCACACTTACTGAACCAAACTTTTGGTGTTGACATTTTCGTCGAGTGCAGGTTCTCTGAGGGACTGACGAGTGATGAGATCGATGAGATCGATAAGATGTCTTATGGGACAGCAACTTGGCCATCTGGCGAAGAGCTTAAATAGTCAGAAGGAAACCTACAGTATACAATACCGTGCGTGTTGTAATCTGCTGAATCATTGTACACGACTAGTCATAGGTAGCGTTCGAACACTGGAAACGCGTTCATCGAGCCAAATTTAGCTCTTGCTGTGACTTCTTTGCACTTTGTCACTGAGATGATACTGCCGATCGTGGGCGCCAATGGACGGAGACACGTCTTTGCAGCGGCAGGGTGAGCCCTTTATAGGAAACGACAGATTCATGCTTACCGCCTTGTTAGTAAGATGGTGCCGCGCAAACTCGCAAGACTAGCCCGTCGGCACCTTCAAACGCTTCAGAACAATGTCGAATGTAAAGGTAGCGAATTCGTATTCAACTACTTACCGCATTCATAAGAATCGTACGGAGTAAAGGCTGGTCGAATTCTTGTATCTAGCCTCGACAAATACCGGCACATTCGGTGATGGCTTGTTTTGCTTTGCTTTGTCTCAACTTGCAGACCTCGCAATAGTTTCAGTTTCAGCGTGGCCATCACGATGCATTAAAAGTCGAGATAGAGGTCCTATGGAGACCTCTTATAGTAAGAGTTTCGAAAAGTTGACCGCATGACAGAGGCTGTTAAGAGCCATTGACTCGACATAGTGCCCTGACCTGCGCACCACTGATCCCGTTATCAGGGGTAAGCAGTGGCAGTTGAATAGTAGAGAGAGAAGAGAGCTCACCAACATGCTGAGCAATGACATAAGAAAAAAGCAAGGGCGTCCAGCCTAGTCACGGAGAAACGTACCTAATGAGATACAGAATTATTCGGATCTCATATTATCGCGACGAAAAGGAGGTATTTCGGGCAGTGTACCGCATACTTGCATGGTCACTGTGGTGCAAGTACGCTGCAACGCTGGCGATCTAGGAACGACAAGTCCTGGGAGATTATTCATACACGATGACTAATCCCAAGTTGTCCCACCTCCTTAGACCTCCTTACACCTACTAGTAAGTACTACTTAGTAGTAGCTACCTGAAGAACAGGCTCACTATCTCTGAGGCTTCTCCGAATCGCTGATGTACAGTAGGATAACAGCCATGAACCATACCATGCCTGTTTCCGCATGGATTCGAGCAGGCCGCGCGCTCACAAGCAACAGGGCACCCGGTGCCATTCGTTGCCCGGGAAAACGATTCACTGGGACGCTCAGGATGCAGCCGGCTGCCCGCGTTTCAGTTCAGACGGTATGTAAGATACGATGATTCACCGCGGAGAGCATTTGTCTCAGCTATCGCTAGCGCCCGATTGCTACTGGAGCTTCCGCCGTTCGTGCGGAGCATTTGTGTGGCCAGAACAAGTCCACAACCCGCACACTGAGTTCTGCTGCTACCGCGGAATCAATTCCATCAGATCAACTTGGATTTGTTCCGGGCCAACATCTAATCAACGACGTACCGATAGCTAACGCGGACGACCGGAAGGTGTCGATACTTTGGAGCCCCCAGAATTGGTCAAGATTGTACGTACATTCTAGTGTTCCGAATTGTGCTCTTGTCTCTACAGCCTTCGTTGCGGTCAGCCATCACATCTGGCTACGAGACCACTGCAGGTGTCCAAGCTGCTTTCACCCTGTCACGAAACAAAGACTCGTCAACACGTTTGAGGTAGCTAAGATCCCTGGGGTGTCCCGTTGGTCTTCATGATTCACTCGAATCCCAGATTCCTCCGGATATCAAACCTGACCATGTTCAGGCCTCGGCTGAAGGGCTAGAGGTTGTCTGTACGTTCTTGAAATTCTTCAAGGCATCTGATCACTGAAAATTATTCCCAGGGCCTGCCGCCACGACTGAGTACCACTCGTCGTTTTACCCATGGTCTTGGCTAAGAACGCACACTTATGACCCACCACAGCAAGCTCATCCGATGCTACGAGAGTCCGTCTTTCAATGAAGTCCAAGCAAGTACGCCCGTTTGACTGATGCACATCCAGGAAAGCGCTATGGGGAGCAAAGATCGTGAAGTCACCTCCGACTATCACATACGCAGAAGCCATGGACGAGAGCGATCAAGGACTGTTCAAATGGCTAAGTAATATAGTACGCGCGATAATTAGCGTAGACCTGGAGCACAGCTAACGGATAGATAGGATCGGTTTGGCTTTTGCTTTGTTTCTGGAGTCCCCGCTACCCCCGAAGCAACCGAGAAGCTTTCTGAGCGCATTGGGTTCATTCGGGAGACTCAATGTACAGATTTCATGTTTTCTTTCCCAGCTGTTAGGTCGCTGAAGTATCTCGCTAGACGGAAAGTTCTGGGAATTTACTGCCGATCTTTCGAAAGGTGACACCGCGTACACCACAATGGCACTTGGCGCGCACACCGATAACACGTACTTCGTGCGTCACATCCCGCAGTATGTTACACGAAGGACAGGGCCACTGATACATTGCAGACCGACCCATGCGGGTTGCAATTGTTTCACCTCCTCTCGCACACCGAGGGCTCCGGTGGCGCCACCCTTCTCGTAGATGGCTTCTACGTCGCCTCTCTCCTCAAGGAGCTGCATCCCGATTTACACGCAATCTTATCTCGTGTCCCCATTCCCGCTCATGCTGCTGGGGAGCCTACTGCATTATACAAACCAAGTCCGCCAAGTGGTTATCCCACACTGCGACATGATGCCTTGACCGGTGACCTCGCTCAAGTGAGGTGGAACAACGATGATCGGAGCGTAATGAGCCATCTTGGTCCATCTTTGGTTGAGCAATGGTGAGCCGAAACGTTCAAATAGACACTGATGACGAGCCCCGGGCTGATCTAAGACCAAGGTATGATGCGATTAGGACGTGGCATAAACTACTCACCAGTCCAGACTCGGAGTACTGGGTTCAACTTACGCCTGGAACCGTTCTCTGTAAGTTACGCCAACATTCTACCTCTGCGTTCGTATGGCTGACGTACCCATACAGCGGTCGACAACCACCGAGTCTTGCATGGGCGCTCGGCTTTCGATGGAAAGCGCCGCGTTTGCGGGGCTTATATCGGGGTCGATGAATATCGTTCCAGGTTAGCAGTGTTGCAGGAGAAGTTTGATTCGCAGTTTCCGTTGAACACCCACGACCACCCGAGTAATGGCAATCGCAGTATCTGGAACCCAGCTCTTTGAAAGATGAGGAAACCAGACCTTTGACTGCTCACCAACTTATGACACCGTATGACTTAATGACACTGTCAATTTCATAGGGAGGATTCTTTGTATCTTGTAAACTATGGCATGACCGCACGGTTTCCACGGCGGCTACCGACATAATTGCCAACTCAAACTTATCTCAGCAACGTCTTGCTGAGAGGTAAACAGGTTACCTTCGGGGCGTCGCTCAGCGGCACAGCTCATGGGATTGAGGCCGTCTTTGAAGTCCGAGTGTGAGTTGAGGTTTCTAAAAGAATTATCTTCTATCAGATTGCTTCACGCTACCACTTTGTAGGCCTCTCCCGCCCAACACGCGCGGTGTTGCTCCCAAGCCATACTTGGTCTTCCTCTTCATTGTCTTTCTCTCGGTATTTTCGGCCCTGGTGGGGTTCAAGATGTTCCACTGGCGTTCACCTGCTGCGGCGATCAGGAAGTTCTGTTATGCTCCATCATCTGATAAGTGATCGCTATCAAGGTTTCAAGAGCGTGCAGAATGGTCTTGCGCACTTGCTGTCTGCGGAGGAAGTAGCCTCGAGCGCAAACTCAAGGTTCGTGCGGCGACCATGAAAAGACCACTTCGAACCTGAAATAGGTACCGCTGATTCTGAGCATTCGAAACGCTTTAATGTGGCTCCGTATCCCACAGGATCTTCTCCATCGACCTTTTATTTTTGTCCATGAGAGATCTCCTCCTGCACCCGTGCATGAGGAACGTGCAGGAGAGGCCAGGGGCTCTCAGGAGTAATGCAGTACCGGATGTGCAGGTTTGAGACAATCCGAACTGATTAAAGCCTAGGAACGTATATAAGAACGCGGAATGCAAACCCTCATAGAAGTATCATTCGCTGCGTCTCGCGATCCCGTGTCATGGATAACAGACTCCTGACTTTCTTCTACCTTCTAGTCGCTGGCCTCATTGCCCACTCTGTTTGGGCAAGGAAGAAAGGCATCAAAGCGCCTTTACCACCTGGCCCTTCTGGCTGGCCAATCATTGGGAACATACTTGACATACCGACCTCTGAACCATGGATTGCATATAAACGTCTTGGCGAGAAGTATGGTTGGTGACTTTGTACAAACATTCCCCCTCCATTGTTCCGTGATAACGATCAAATTACAGGGAATCTGTTTCACATCCGACTGCTTACACAGGACGCGATCGTCCTCAACTCATTAGAAAGCGCGAAGGCGTTGCTTGATCATCGCTCTCAGAACTACTCCAGCAGACCTTACCTCGGCGCTAACGAACTGTATGTTAACTGCGCGACGCGGTCGAAGTCTCCACCACAACTGACACACCTTCAACATAGGATGGGTATGGCTTGGAACACGGCATTGTTACCGTACTCAGACGAATGGAGGTTGCACAGAAGGATCTTTCAACAAGTCCTTCGTGCCGAAGGCGTGACAGTCCATCGACCTATGCAAATTAGGCGGGCACACGAACTCATCATGAATATGCTTGAAGCTCCCTCCGATTACGCGCAACATTTCCGCATGTGAGTTGCCCATTCACCGCTCTCCCGCTATTGAAATGAATATGATGCTCAGGCACTCGACCGCTATCATAATGTCTGCCATGTATGACTATGATCCCGCTCCGCGCGATGATCCAATGGTGAAGAAGATCACCACTATTACTGAGCTGGCTATTAGCACCCTCTCGCCAGAGGTTACTGCAGTCATAAGCGCCTTCCCATTCTGTACGTCTGCACATGATTCAAAAGCGCAATATTAGCCATCTAATAAGTTCCAGTGATGCACATACCTCCGTGGTTCCCAGGTGCAAGCCTGCACCGCACCGCTTCTAAAATGCGTAAAATGGTCCAGTGGTGGCTCGAAGGGCCGTTTGAGTATGTGAAGACAAAGATGGTAGGTTATTTCAGCTATGAGTTCCTGGTGATTTCAGACGAAGATGAAATTGCAGGCACAAGGGTCGATTGGACCTTGCATGGTAGGGGACGCACTCGCTCGCATCAATGACAGCGAAGACAACGCCGAGAATGTCATACAAGCTATCAAAGAGGCAGCCGCAACTTCCTTCGCGGGTAAGCATCTCACTGACATGTTTGAGCTTCGACCTGACCCCGTCCTTCAGCTGGGTCAGAGACTGTGAGTCCCACAAGATGTCAGTTGAATTGATACTAATCGAGATGGAAGACGGACTCAGTCCTCCTGGTTTTCTTGCTGGCAATGATCTTGTACCCAGATGTTCAAAAGCGTGCGCAGGCTGAAATTCAAGCTGCTGTCGGCTCAGAGCGGCTGCCGGACTTCAGTGACCGACCGAACTTGCCGTACATTGATGCGATTCTACGCGAGGCCCAGCGATGGCACCCGGTAGTTCCCTTGTGTTGGTATCTCCGGTATACTCATCTTACGAAGCACTAATCTTTGAGTAGCACTCCCACATTGTACCGTCCGCGATGACATCTACCGAGGATACCTCTTTCCTAAAGGTACGCACGCGCCCGTTTTTCTATCACCAACGAAAAGCTTCACATCAAACCCGCCAGGTACAATGATTATTCCTAATGTTTGGTGAGCGTATGAACCAGCAGACCAACCCTCGTGTTTCTGATGCGGAAGGTTATGCACGAACTCAAAGGGCAATGGCACACGACGAAACTAGGTACCCAGATCCATTTACCTTCGATCCCGGACGTTTCTTCACCAACACTGGAGCTCTAAATGACGACACTATATCATATACGTTCGGCTTCGGACGACGCATCTGTAAGCCAATCTCGAATATTCCCGGGACTCTGGAAAGCTCACCCTGCGAAGGTGTTGGGCGACATCTTGCAGATGCATCCCTGTGGTCTGCAATAGCAAATTTGCTGGCGGCATTTACAATCGAAGCTCCCCTTGATGCGGAGGGCCATCCTATGAAGATCACCCCACGCTTCACCACGGGATTGACGTCGTAAGTATTTTTAATTTCAATCATTTACGGCTACTCACTCTGCGCACCGGAAAGACACCCCGAGCATTTCCCGGTGAAGGTAACTCCTCGATTCGACCCTAAGAAACTCGCTGCGCTCGCAAGGGTAGATGAATGATAGGCAACGCGACTTCGTCCAAAGCTGTACCACATGAGATACGTTAGATAGCTCCTGGCCAACTTCGAGTTTCCGAAGCACTTGGAACTTGGAAGAACATATATACTAGAGTGAACTCATTTCATTTTATAACAAGTGCCATCCTGACCGTTGCAGAACGTGACTGAGTCGGACAAGTGTTGAGGCCTTCAATCTGTCGTCAGAGGGAGTTCTCCCGCCGATCGGACCTAGGATGGAAGGTCACGGCTTTTCATATTCACAGCGTGCAATATGCGTCTGTCGGGAGCGCAACTGGTACCGTTTTTGGACACCTTCAATACAAGCCCAATACCAGCTTCGTCCTCGGACACTGTGTTCGACGATTGCTCGTGACCAGCCCGGCTGCCCGGTATGCAGCACCACGGCTCGGTCCACGAGGCAACAATGCAGCGTACTTCGCTCGTCGGGTGGCGCGAATAAGCTAGATTGTCACGAGTCTACTCGGGCACACCGATCCAGCAGCTCGACGCTTGGCCAGGCGGGATTGAGATCATCTTTGAAGCCCAAGTGTGAGTTGAGGTTTCTGCAAGAATTATCTTCTATCAGATCGCTACCACTTGGCAAGGCCCTCCTACCCAACAGCCGCAATGTGATTCCAATTGGCTACGATCGAATTCCTGTTTGTTCGGCGGGGGCATAGATGATGCAGCTTCTTGATCCTGAAAAAGAGCATGCTATGCCAGTGCTCTGGCGACACACTCAAGAAATTTCCAGCTGAGCCTTTGAAGGTGACGGGGAGATAGTGCTCTTCCGTGCACACCCAGCAAACCGCTGTAAGGACGCTTAGGAACGGCAAAAGGGGATAGGCTCAGCCTAAGACTCACAAGCTATGTTAGCCTGGGAGATGGGAGCAGAAGAAAGCAATGCATGGTCCACTTCTCGTCGCATTTTCCCAGCGGTACCTGACTCTACCGTCAGAGACGTGCACCTCGACGAACTGTGACCATACAGAAAATCCTCCATGAGTTTCTTCTCGGCTTATACTATGGTTTACCGAACTTTTTGGCTACGTCGCGCTCGAACTACTAGCTTGGACGTTGTCCACAGAGCGTTTATTTATATATACGTTATAGCGGACCGACCTCCAAAGGACACACAATTTGCCGTCGAGTACAGGCTGATACAGCGGCCAGGAAGAACCGCTGGACATGCCTTCTGCGTGAGGCAAAGACAATAAGATGGTATCGTCTGACCCGGAGGCGCCAATGATAACGGAGTTTGATGCAACATTCCGTTATTCCTTAGCACAGCACGACACTCAACTTGAAGACGACACTGAGACGTTTCTTCGCATTGGACTGACATTCACAATCCTCTACCTCGGTCGCACAATGGGCAACACAGTCTCTCTAATCCGCCTCGCGCTCGCAGAATTCCTCGAGAATCTTCGGACGTTTCAGATATTGAAGGAACGTCTTCAGATTTCACCAGGCTTGCCCGTCGATAACCCAAGCCGTTCATTCTGGATGTATCCTCCATCTCCAATCGCACAACACTGTTCAAAGTTACCAGAATATGCTGATTTTGTTGTCATTGGTTCGGGAATCACAGGCACTTCGGTCGCAAAAGCGCTGTTAGATCGCTGTCATGCTGAAGGGAATGCCCCGAAGCTTGTTATGCTAGAAGCAAGGGACGCTTGCTCAGGAGCAACAGGAAGGTACGTCTATTGACCTTGCGATTACTGTATAGCTTATTCAACTTGAACGCGGTACTGGTGCTTAGGAATGGCGGCCATATATCACCACCTCTGTATCACGACTATGCAACCCTAAAGCGAGACCACGGAGAAGTCATCGCGCAGAAAATGATAAAGTTTCGACTCGCGCATCTTCACGAGCTCAAGACCGCAGCGGAAGATGAAGGAATTCAACAAGAATCTCAATGGCGAGAAGTCGAAACCGTCGATGCATTCTACAATCAGGAGCTATTTAACAAGACAAAAGGAAAAGTTAGGCAATACCAGCATGACTTACCCTTCGAAGCGTCCCATCACTGCGTTTATGAGTCCGATGCAGCACAACAGGTACGTCATGACCGCCTCCGAATGCGAAGACATTCCAGACGGTTCGCAGAAATACCACTTGGCCTCTGATGCTGTGGGGTGTATTGCATCTGGTGCTGGGGCGATCCACCCGTACAAATTTGTCACAGGAATTCTCTCAAAGCTGCTAACTCGCTATTCAGACAAGTAAATACCCCTTATCCTAGCGCTAACATCACTCAAACAATGTCCTTCTTAGCTTCTTCCTGTGTACGAACACCCCTTGTACTTCAATTTCTAGTCCCTCTTCGTCTACTCCACTGTACACCGTCATCACCCCCAAAGGAACGATAAGCACACCTCATATCATTCACGCGACCAATGGCTGGTGCTCTCATCTTCTCGAGCCCATGCGCGCCAAAATTGTGCCCTTCCGTGGCAACATGACGGCACAGCGTCCTGGACAGTCCATTCCATCAGACATGCTCTCGCGGTCATTCGTCTTCTACACATCACCAGTTGGTTATGATTATCTCACACAGCTTCCCGACGGAGAATGCGAATTCATGCTTGGAGGAGGGTTCGCACAAGAAGGCAACGATGGGTACGAGGCGATGGCGAATGCCGATGACGGAGAGTACAGTCGTCGTGTTGGGGCACATCTCGGGGGTGTCCTACCGAGATACTTCGGAGAGGATAACTGGGGCGACGAAGCACAGGCTGTCGAAGGCGACAGGCGAGAAAGTGGCATTCCCTAGCCCAGGGGACGCGTTAAGGCAATTTGGAACGGTGTCCTTGGGATCTCCGTCGACATGCTTCCGTGGGTTGGGCGTTTGCCCGCATCGGTCTCCGGTCGACCCGTACCTCCCACGTTCCCTTCGCCTCGAGGCGCACAGTCGCTCAACAAAGAATACCGTGCCCCTCTTGGTGCACCGCCGGGCGAATGGATCGCAGCTGGATATTCCGGGGAGGGCATGGTTCATGCGTGGATGAGCGGGAAAGCACTAGCAGAGATGGTCCTGGGGAGGGAGAGGGAAGCGAATCTTGCGGAGTGGTTCCCGGATATCTTGCGGGTGACTCCGGGAAGATGGAAGAAAGCGAAGGCTGAGGACTTGCTTGACGCATTCAGGGATTGATCCTGCCCACCAGCTGTTCTTCTTACATCTACCATGACGCATGGTAGTAGTCTGAAGCTTGAAAACCTATGAACATCACTAATCACTCTGAAAGCGATCTCATTCGAAAAAAAGATGAGCGCTGTGTAACCAAGTCCTCGAAGAATAGATATCAAGTATATGGTGTTTTATTTTCAGCGAGAATGATGATGTCTGGAGTTGCGCTCAAGTGGGTCGGAGTGGGTCGGAGTGGGCCGATGCATTGGTAGCTATAGCTGGATGTGCTGCTAACTTGGAGCTTCGCGGTCTACATCGCTCTAGTTCTGACATGCCCTGTTACTCGTTGATCCCATAAAAAGTGTTCCATTCCCTCCTTCAGTTGCGCTGTGCTTTGATACACAGGGTTCGGGCGTAAGGAAATTGGGAATACGGAGGCTACGATTGGACCGGTAGTCACAGGTCGTCACTGCATGAGCGATATAAATACTTCGATGGTCGTTGTGGTTGACAGGTATGACATGTCGCAACGTCGTGCCATCTGCATGTCCGTCTGAACTCAAATAGTATTCACAGAAATCAATATTTCTAGGCCATACTCTCTCTAGTTCCACGATTCTCGTTGTACTAGTTCTCTGAGACTGAGACTATCTAGGTCGCGAAACTATGGACGCGACACCAAGCGACTCTACTAATTTGACCTGGGGAAATGTTGGGCTCGGCTTCTCCTTCATCCTCTTCAATGCCTTTCTATCTACGACTCTCAACCTCGGAGTCGGTAGTTCATTGGTTTCCGCTGCTCTGCGGTGCATTGTGCAGCTCGCAATTGTCGGCTTGCTGCTACAGAGAGTGTTCGAAACA
Organism: Hydnomerulius pinastri MD-312; assembly: GCA_000827185.1. NCBI lineage: Eukaryota > Fungi > Basidiomycota > Agaricomycetes > Boletales > Leucogyrophana > Leucogyrophana pinastri. The sequence continues at coordinate 1,275,473 of KN839840.1, forward strand.
AATAACCCATGGGCTGTCGCTGGCATCGCATGTGAGTTTGCCTGCTGCTGCTCAGATAATTTCTGCTGATGGCCTGATGAACGATATAGGTCTTTTAAACTTCTTGGGCACGCTTGAGGCCGGTAAGTCTTAGTGACTTGCTGTTTAGCTGGCTTACAGAAAGCTCTCCACAGTTGCAAACAAGTCGAAAAAACGTTTCCATAATATGGTGATTCCGCCACGTTTTTGTATTCCTTTCATGACCTTCTGACTGTATTTCTTGCGTAGTTTCCTTCCGTCCTGTTGTCGATGCTAGGCTCGACGATACCTGTTTCCATAATCGGCGCTCGGTATGCTATGGCGGTAGATCCTTTCTGGAAGCCAGAACAATACAGTAAGTCACGCACGCCACATCTTCAGTCACCTAAAGCCAATAATCTCCCCGTTCTCAGTCCCCATAGTGGGAATGTTGTGCGGAAACACAGTATCTGGCGTGGTTGTCGCGGTTGCGTATGTGTTGAAGGAGATGTAGTATGTATCCACTCCACCTGAGAACTTCAGGTCCTTGGCTGACAGTTAGTGGGAATTGCTAGTGACAACAAAGACAAAGTCGAGACATATCTCGCTTTTGGCGCTTCGCGCTTCGAGGCATGCAAGCCGGTCGCCCGAGACGCCCTCCGTCTCGCCTTAACGCCAACTATCAACCAAATGAGGTTCGCAATGTTCTTTCGTCAGGTTTACTCCCAAGACATTTATCATGTCTCTCCATGTGCGCGTATAGCGTCATCGGTATCATTGCCATCCCCGGCATGATGACTGGTGCAATTCTCGGAGGCTCCTCTGTTGACCAAGCAGCAAAACTGCAAATGGTGATCATGTTTATGATCTCTGCTTCCACGGCACTCGCATCTATCGTTACGACCGTCATCACTCTCGCAATTGTCGTCGACAACGAACACCGTGTGCGTCCCGATAGGGTAGACGTGAAGGAGCATGTAATTTGGAGGGCTAGGAACTGGGTATTCGCTATGATTTTCGGCGCTGTGAAAGGCGCAGCCATGAAGATCGCGGGTTGCTGCTGCAGGAGACGGAAGGATGACAATGGAGAGAATGGGCATCTCAATGGTCACGGGCTGTTGGGCTAGACTACTCTTCTTGCCAGCATAGGCTATTCCCGGTTGGACCTAAATTATCCGGTTTTTGGACCTTGCAGCATGCGACCGACGAACGGGGAGACCAAGAATACTATGAAGCTCGGATGCTAGAGGAGCTAATATCTTGTGCTTTGGGGCGTGGCAGCTCAATCGAGCGACTGACAACATAATGGGGTATCTTTCAGAGGATGCATCAAGGCAAGTTTGAACACTGAGACTCCGTCTCTGATGATGCCTAGGAAATCCAGGTGAGTTATGACAGCTGATGGGCGCGCTATTCGTTATTTGGTGCACGCTGTTGGCGAAGCTCGAAGCTGCTCCCCTTGGAGTGGCAGATGAGCTCGTCATCGTTGGCAACAGCGACGATCCGCCGTCACGTGATAATGTCGGGTGGAATGCACAAGGCTTCTTTGTCGAGGTGTTGGCACTTCGTTTTATATCGTTGGTTCGCTTTCGGTCTCACCTTGTCAGGATCATCGCCGCCCAGGCTGCTGGTGCCATTTCATCAGGTCAACCGTGATGCGTTGGTGGACCAGGACGTCGAAGTCCTCCCTACTACCGAAACATCGAAGTTTCGTATCCTGCCCAATAGATTCGCGTCCACCTTGCATAAGCTGCCAACGCTTGCCCAGGACTTGGCGCAGAGTATCGTTTGCGTGAAGGGGAACCAACCCATAGTGAGCAAATTTATCGTCCATTAGCCAAAGCAACATCTTATGCACAACAGCAAAACCTCTTGATACAACACATAATGCACCAAAGCTACTGCTACAGGTGTGCTATCATAGCATGCACAAGTGCGTGTACAACACAAAATCACCTTCTGAGGTCATAATCGTACAACCCAAAGATACTTGGACCCTGGCTTTATCTTACCGATTAGTCCGCGCTCTGGCTTTCAGGCAACCGAACCGTAACCTGATAATGGCGAAGGGCTTGGGATAGGTATCCGTAAAGCCTTTCTAGCCTTTCAATACGTCGAATGAACAGCTAGCCATTAATTACCGTGTCAGCCACGCACAAAGCAGACGTTCTGTTCCTCACCTGCGATGAGGGATTCGAAAAACTTAGCGCAACCTCAATTGATCGGAGGTCTGCAGTAATCTGCAGACGAATGCGGCCATTAGAACACTGACCCTCTTTGACAACGATGGATACGTACCGCGGCCCACACAGTTGCGAAAGCACCGAGCTTTGTGGTCACGTCATGGACGACTGGCCTCGAATCATGAAGTGTCGACTCCAGCTTGACCATCTGATTGAGGCGTCCCTGTTCTGCGTCGTACTCGGATTTTATTATGTTGTATTCCCTCGTCGCCACTTGAGATACCATTCTCAGAAAAGTCGAACAGTATCTTAATATGGGGTACTTGCCTTCCCGCCTCCTCAGCCCATCCCAAAGCTGAACGCACGAATCCTTGGCACAATATCCATCCATCCCAGCGACCTTCAAACCATGGCAGAATATAAGGTCACAATCAGCGATGTGCATATCTGTAATTTGCTCACTACCGCTTCGGCAAGCCTTGCCCACCACATCGGAGCCACGACCGCAAGCAGAATCGCAACGCCGGTCATCACGACATCCCCGGTGAATTTCCAGGCCAGCTGTTTCACCTTTTGACGACGTCAGGTCACGCCCGCTCGCTGAGTGGAAAATGTGAGCTGACCTCTTCGCAAATTCTGTTCAAAAGGAGGATGAGATCGAGGAAGTAGCATTGACCATGATACTCACGTATCCATTGTATGCTTCGCGGGACGGAGCCTGTTGACTAGGATACGTACTTTTTCGTTTTGATCAAGAAGGCCAATGCCCTCTACAATTTGGGAGAAATCGGAGATATATGTATCCAAAGTTCTGCCAAAGTCAACGACTTTAACCGCATCAACTCAAAAAGCGAAAACACACAAATCAAAGTGATGTCTTACATTCTTGCGATAGACCCTCTGACGTCTTCGATCTATCTCTAAGTTCCTATAATAGAGTATACACGTGAGGGATTAGATAGTGAGATGTGCTCGTAACTTAGCTACCTCCATCTGCTCTCGGAGGATTTCTTGTTTTCCTCCGAGGGCCACAGCTGGATCGCGCAACGAAGGCAAGATGATTTCGCAAAACTCTACATCGAAAGGGTGAGCAAGCGCTAAAGAAGCCGGCAAAAATATACAAGACATACCGTCAACTGCACCTCGAGCTTCTCCAGCAGCCTGTCTAGAGCGCCAAAGGAGTTGTTGATAGGTCTTTCCAGCCGTCAGTTATAGTCTTATAGACTCACCCCCGACGAACCAAACACATACCCGATGATGCTGGCTCCATTGAGCCTCCAGGTCGGAGCACGTTTGATATAGGTCCACACATCTGTGTTGCTCCCTCGTTGCCTCGGCTAGCTTCCGCCCGACATCATGAAATGCCTGGTCGATGGTAAGCGCTGCTATGGAAAGCCGCCCAATTTCTTCAGAGAGAGCATTTTGGGCGGTAAAATCGTGAGCTGTCGCTGTCAGGTCCTGGAGGGTGACACGAAGATTATCGTTCGTCGGATATGTGGCGACTGCAGGTATCTGTCTGGTGTAGGGCGGAGGAGCTGGCGTGAGCGCAAGAAGTGCAGGCACCCGTGCCGAAGGGTACTGTAAGGATACAGTTGCCATATCACTTTGGTAGCAGGTGGTTGGGTACGGCTTTCGTGAACCATCCTATCGAGCGTCATCGTATTTAAGGGCATTGGGCACTGTTTGCAATGAGCTGCGTGCGAATCGTTGGTCGTCACGTATCACGAAGATAGGATTCGAGGGTTGTGAACTCAGAGTGGGTGAACAGGGGTGAACATCATGTGAAGGGCGGAGACGCGGCGAACGCGATCGCGTCTGAAATTGCCTAAAGACTGGACCCTGCCCTCACAAAGATGGAAGAAACAGCTGTGCGGTTAGTCGTCATTTGGGAGCTTTAGGAGATGGGGCTGGTAACACGTTCAAGTTACAGAAGCCTTACCTTGCTGGTGGGTGACAGCGGTTCCAGGGCCCAGTACTTTAACCTGTGTTGGCAAGATGGGAACGAATTAAGTGGTCTTCTTGGCCCTTATCTCTCGTGCTGCTGGAGAGTGACTGATGGCAAGGGTTGTGTCAATGTTCTGGTATAAATATGTGATAGTCGAGTCGGGCGCAAGCACCGTGGGTCTGAGTCCACATTGATGCTGTCCGAGTCGAAGTAGGGTCTCTCAGGCATTTTGAAGTCTGGCACCTTCAAGCTTCAAGTCTGTTTCTGCCATCTGGTGTAAGTTGCGGCATTTTGTTGGCCGCAGCCTGTCTGGGCGCCTGCGTGAGCGCTCGGCATCATTGCTGCATCCAGCATTCTCGTTGAAACACTGAGTTGTTCCGAAATCCTGGTCAACTCACTCGTCCCAATTTTGACTCGTAGCGACGCAGCCTTTTCAGACTTTGGCAGGTGCATCATTGCAGCGGGCGTTTCTCAGCCTCAGGCTGTTGGGATCCTTCAGCCCACTGACACTGCTCAATTCTGCAGTCTTCGATAGACCCTCCCAGGGCGCGATGGCCTCGCAATCTGCGGAATCAACGTTCTGCATCAAGTCTCCACGCTGTTGATGTTGATCGGCCTTCAAGCAGCCGCATGGACAATTTAGGTCCGTGATGCATTCGCGAATGGGTCTTGCGCGGAAAATTTTGACCCTTGTGGCCGTCACATTTCAAGGACACCCTATGTTCTGATCAAGAACGAGGATATTTCGTTCGATCACACGTTTCTCAGAAGATGGATCGGGAGCGGCTGAAACCGAGGAGATCATGGCACGCCAGCTTTTCGAGGGGAGGCTAATGAACATATTAATGGGGCACAGATAGCCACATTCCCTTCTTACTGCGACAGAGGACTTGTTCCTCACAACACCTTACTCGAGTTATTTCGCAGTCTTGTTTTCATGTCAGACGATAACCCCCCTCCGTATTCCCTACCATTGAGTCCTGCTGTACAGTACGTCTACCTTATTTCTCCTCAGAAAAGTTGTTGAGAAGGTAAAGCAGGACACCAAACGAGCATCATGCAGCGGCTACGCCCTTCAATGATTCACGTCGTTGGGCTGTAGAAATACAAGCCCTCATCTCAGACGGGCAGTCACTTGATAAGCGGTTTCAGGATATGCACAACATTTTATCCATGGCCGCCTTCGAAAGCCAGGAGTCGGCTTTGGTCTTCTGTCAGGTTTGTGTTGCAGACTCTAAGTAGATACTACTATCTGAGCATAGATCCCGTCTACAGAGCTTTGAGTCGTTGCTGTGGGGCTCGAGACGGAATGCCAGCATCGCTCTTGGCGCCGTCAAAGGTAAGATTCGGAGATTCCCTTCAGCGCATGTCAGACTGACAACAACACTGGCTTAGAATTCAATGAAAACGTCCTTGATTTCCTTGCGGAGCCGGATATCACGGCACAAGCCAGGATGGATGAGTTGACTGGCGTCTGGAAAGTGAGTTTGTCAGATTGCCATACATGACCATCCTTGTGACTCTGCGTTGCAGGTGATGAGGGAGAAAGGGCAATTGGTTGCTGGTCAAAAGCATGCTTTTGACACCCTCCTCGCGGAACTGTCGAATTTTTCTCGGATGATCTATCGGGAATCGTGCGCTTCAAGCTCCAAAAGGAGGAGAGAAACAGAGGATGCAGGGGGACTCACAAAAATTCCCCGGATGGAACGGTACAGTGCTTATACCGCTTCATATGGACTCGAGGGTTAATTTTATCATTCACAGACAAATAAGCCCTGTATGTTGCTCTCCCGCCTTTGAATGATTACAAGGACTCGAACCATACCCCAAGCCCTATATAGTACCCCTTTCTCGGCCCTCAAACGCGGTATCCCCCCGCAATGCGTTCGGGACGATGATCTTGTCTACAACGTAAGGAAATTTTACTCTTTGCCGAAGTGACCTTTGACCGTCGGTGGCGCAGTAACTGTGCCCTCCGTGTTGAAAAAATTGCCGAGGATATCTTGTGGTCCTCTTTCTCTTGCCTGGCGCCTCCACCAGAGCCAGACGAATCTCCTCTCGATGCGCAAACGGAGGCTGGGCGTAGGCGTCCGAATCCCAGCCCGATTCAAGTTGTTGACCCCAGTCGGCTGGCGACTCTACCTGTCCTTGTAGATACCCTCCTCCGGGATTTGCGTGTGTTCTCGGAACGTGTTGGTATCTTCGGTAGCATCTTTGGAGAGGTCAGTTGGCGTGCATCGCAAGTGACCCGCTCTGACGATAGAATGCAGCTGCAAAGAGAGCACGACATATTTGTCCTTTATCTCAAAGACGGGCAGTCCGTTATACACCAGGTTGGTTTCGAGCTGGCCGCCGTCAGCTCGTCCACTAACACATCTTCGTGTTGCGACAGGGCTACCGGTCTGAAATCAACCGGCTGCGAAAGCATTTGCTGCAACTATGTAACGCACTTGACGCCTATAGCAAAGCGAGGCGTTCGTGAATCTTAAATGTCCGATGGGTATACAATCCATGTTCCTTCTTGTTTATTTCACTGGCGTTCCAGGTCTCCTGCTTTATTTCTCAATCTTACGCCTCTAACCCGTACCCAATCCCGTTCATTAGCTACCTTGGCGCCCGATGGCGCATGTTCTTGGCCTGTCCTGTAATTACACTTGTACAGCATAGTAGGGACTCGTGCGAGCACTGCGAGGAAATTACACGGCTGCCACTCTCACTGTTGGCACACTGATTCCTGCGACCCTTCTCCCCTCCAACCACATGTGGGCTTCTTCACTGATTGCTTTGCGCAAAGTGGAGTTCAACCTCGCAAGGGGGATCTCCAATTCGATTTTCTGAAGGCACGGCAATACTGCTGGTGACCCTGCCAGCCCTCGTAGTGCATGCATCACACAAGTACCAGATGCGGGTTCATCCATGCCCTCGTCACAAATGGCTGCATGGGTGAGGGAAGGGAGGAGAAGAAAGAGGGTGACCGCGGATGATGGATGGGAAAATGTGTTGGTCGCCCGCAAAAACTCAATATTCTCGAGGGGAAGAGGAAATGTAGGTCTGAAGGTGTGTGTCTCCGCCTGTGGCATGGGGGTCGTGCGGAAACTTGACTATAGTGGTCGCTCGAAATCAACAACTGGTCCATGCAGCACAAGCGCTGTTAGGCTGCGAAAGCTCCTAACGAACGAGCTGAAACCTAGCATTGAGACCGGCTGAACGTCTCCCGAAGTTTTCAGCACAACCGTTGTGAGATTAAGCTGCACACGCTGGGCATCGCCATGCTGTTTTGCCATAAACATAGTGGTCGGCATATTTTCCACGATGAGGGTATGCAACGCAGGCGCGTTCAGTCCATCGAAGAACTTCGATCCCACCCATACCGCCCGATTCGTGCCAAGCAAGGATACCCAGCTGAGGGCCGGAAAGCGCATGTTACGGGTGGGGTCTACCCACACCCCTATCACATATTCTGCTTGATCATCAGGAAGGGTAGCTTCGATTCTCAGCCCGCGTATCCTCTCGCGATCTGGCTCTGCTCCGAGTAAAGTATTGAGCTGGGCATTCAGTGTTCCGAAGGGGATATAGGGATGGTCGAGGGGCCAAGGATAGACGGTGATGAGAATGGGAAGTGTCGATGAGTTTCGGAGAAAAGACCGGAGTGTGTGGACCGACTGAAAAGGTGCGATTGGGACGTGCGTCCACAACGAAGGAGTTGTAGAGATGATTATGCGCCAAACCCTCGAGACGTGCGATAAAAGCGTTGGATTGCTCGCCGAGAAGGGGAATTTGTTTGGTGGCGGCGACGAAGTAAGAACGTCGAAGATCAAGATCAAAAGCTCATCGGGTAGCATCGAGATTGGACCTGATGGCGAGAGGGATGGGTTGTCTGGAGTAAGTAGTGCACGAATGATCAAGGGAATGGTGGACCCTACTCATTTTATTGGTGACGATCTCTTCAAACCGGAGGGCAGACATGTCCAACGTATGAAAGAAGATGACGCAGAACTACTAGTACGCAGTGGCAGTAGCAGCACACGACAGGACCGAATCTGGAACTCCACACCCATTATTGTGTCTGCTACTGCACAACTAGCTCAAACAATGAATTTTAGTTTCGATTTTGCCAACTGTTCGCATGCGTCGCTGGCACGTCCCATCATGACTACTTTCCTACCTCCTTTATAGCTTCTTGCCATACCTCCTCCTCCTTCATGTGGCACACGCGGATCGAGCGAGACGAGTGAGAATACATTTTTGAGCCTAAGTGTTCTGGTGCAAGACGAATGGATTACAAATATTCTACGGAACTTTCCATAGTAAGTTGCGCGCTTAAATATTGGGCACTCAGAAGAACTTCCATCTCGGGTGCGCATGATATGTTTGTCAATCAAACCTATGAATCGTTCTACTGAATACCTTGCGTAACTTGTATCCGCCGTCACCTTGCAAGCCGTCTATCGCTGGGCTCATTCCCGAATGACCTGGATGGCTGCTTAAAGAGCGCAACGCTCGGCTGGATATTTCCTGAGTGTGCCGCCAGCGTATGGCATAACATTCGCTTCTTTGAAGACCAAAATAAACAGGAATCCGACCGTAGCCAATTCGCAGCATGGTGTACGGGCGGTACACTGGCTCACTGCTAATACCATAAACTAGCGTGCCCAACCGACTCCAAGCAGTTTGTAAATTTCGTCAGATAAATCTACTTAATCGGGTCTGGTTGGTGAGGTAGATCTCGAGTTCATAGCTGACCTGGGAAGTTGACTTACCCACCCAGCTTCCGAAGGGCTTATCAAGTTCTGGCGTCAGTCCAGTGACGAACGCTCCTTCTATGCATGTACTCCTCACGCCAGAGCTCGCACGGGAACAAATCCGGTCTTACTTGCACAACAGGCTCGAAACAGGTGTCCGCTCGTACCCGCATGCCGTCAAACTATCAGACGCAAAACGAGGTAGATTCCTGTAGAGGACCCAGGTTGTGCTAATTCTCCCTCTCTAAGGTTGGATAGTGAGGCATATCTTAAACGAGCTCATCCCCTGGCCTGCAGAGCTAACTTCTTTGTCCATCCAGCTTCCAACGGACCGACCTAAACGACGATGAACGGAGCGAACACCACCACCAGCACGGGAGCACTTACCAAGATCAGTGCCCTTGCAATTGGCGTCTTTGTAGAGCCAAATTTGGTGCGAGTCGGAGGCCGTGTAAGTGAACGACTTGACTTTATCGTTGAGCTTGCTGCCCAAGTTGTAGCAGTCGCACGCCGGGTTATCGCCGTGGCCGTAGAATTGCTCGTAGCCTTTATCGGTCGCGCAATTTGTGTCGGCGTAAACGTACATCTCGAACCCATCGCCCCGCTGGGAGTAGCCACAGCCGAGAGCAGAGGTTGCGAAGACGGCGAGGGTACCAAGGACGAGGGATTTGGACACCATGGCTAAGAAAGCGCAGTTAGCCTAGGTTTGATGGGACCGTCAAGATTCCGGCTTACCAAGTTGAAGTTCTTGTATTACTATGAAACGGGTGATGAACAATATTTGCACGGTGAATCTCAAGCTATTTAATGCCGTCCTCTGCATGTTCAGCGTGCCTCGGCTCAATTCGGCGTTTGTACCCCCCATGCATGCGCTCATGTCGTATCTGAGATACTATCTCACAGCAGTGGTGCAAGGGACAAAATATTATGGTTTCACTCGTACTGGAGGTACGAAATATTATCCACACGCACCCGCACGTCATGAAGCTTGGGTGGATTCCGCCCAGAAACGCAATCCATCATTCAAAATTTCCTCCTGCCCGCAACCTGTTACAGAACAATGAAACATGTTGCACCGGCCAGCGATGATGCTGCTCAATGGCCGCCATGGCTTTATTCGTCGTCCCATGCACATGTCGCTCGGTCTGATTTTACATGGAGAGTCCTGCGCATTCAGTTGTTTGCTTGGATGCTTGCTGTGCTCGGGCCTGACGACTTGCAAGGTCAGCTCCTTATTCTCTCGCGCGCAATATGTGAAAGGCAACAATGATGATGATCTTACTCCGCTCATCGGAGCCGTTTGATGCATTTGAATTTGAATTTGATCAAATTGACAGCAAGCGTGGCGGCGGTCCAATGAAGTCCAATGATCCTCGGGCTGTGGTGCAGTATCTAAGGTTTCCGACGTGGGTCAGCGTTTGCTGTTACAAATCTCTGGCCAAATCTCGAGTTGTTTGTTGGCAGATTTGCTTGGCAACTGGCACACCCACAACACCGTCCGCACATTGCGGGTCGGGAAATGCATTGCAAGTCCGCGATCGATTCTTCGATTCTGCGAAATTTTGCCAGACGCCCCTAACACTGTAAACAAAGTGGATAACTGTGACACATCATGGCGATCCATGATTCTACGCCGCCCGGGGATTCGGGATATGCGTCGAGGATATTCAATGCATGTGAAGTGATCCGCGCTGCCTTCAGAAGCCCCTAAACAGACAGGGATAAAGGAGAGGTCATTGCTGAGAGGTCACCTCGACCACCGTCTTCACTCGCAAATCAGTAAGTTGCCCACACCAGAGTAAATCATACCGTCCAGCTGACCGATCTCGTCTTCCGACCCCCTGACTTGCAGCCATGGTTTCATTCAAGAGCGCCCTCTTCGCCCTCGCCCTCGCTGCAGTTGCCTCCGCCAAATGTGAGGCATCCCAACGCGGCGATACTTAGGAATTCTACGTCTTCGAGGACGAGAACTGCGACTACAGCGGGAAATACGAAGAGCTCTGGGGTACCGACGGCCTAATCGATACGCAATGCCACAACCTCAGCGAGAACCTCCCTTCGGTTCACTCGTTCGCGTTTACATCTGATATAAGTGGAATCACTATGTACCCTGATCGTGACTGCCAGGGCGACTACCTTGGTGAGCTGCCTGCACAATGTGTTATACTGCGATGAGTCTGCTGACGCTCCGTCCTTGTAACAGGTTATTCTGGCGGGAACTGGTTCGACAATAGTGTTAGCTCTGCAGGGTCGAAGATGAAGTCGTTCATGTCCAGTCTCATCAAGTAGTCAACTGCACTGTGTCTATGCTCATATCTTGTAAGGGTCACCGTCACTAAAGAACGCGCGCGGTTTGAATTTATGTTCACCTGTGGGGCAGTCGCCGTCAGAAGGAGATACACAGACAACAAGCGAACCACCAAAAACCTTTGAATATACCTTACTACAACTTCCTTGACCCGTACACTGGAAGTAGGCGAGCATCGGCCCGAGCATTATGGAATTGTTTATTTCTAAGGCCTCTGCAAAACAATGACCAACTCCGCGTGGCCTAAGAGGTACTATGATAGGACATCATCATCACGGTTCCAGAGAATTTGTGTCTAAATTTGAAACACACATCTCGATCCAAAGCTGCACGTGTATAACGAGCCGAGTGTGTAGCTCAAACAATCATACAAGGTCAAGGGTAGCCAGGCCAGTTCGGAAAGTTACAGGACCTGCAAAAGAACGTCGACCATCGACATCCGTGCGTGGCTCTATATATACAACAAACATTGGGACAACAG
>KN839840.1:1322275-1337319 GCA_000827185.1 Hydnomerulius pinastri MD-312
GTGGTGATCTTCTCCACCATTGGATCATCGCGTGGGGCGGGATCATAGTCGTACACCGAAGACATTATGATAGCGGTCGAGTGTCTGAGCATCACATTAATTTCAGTAGCGGGAGAACGGTGAATGGGCAACGCACATGCGGAAATGTTGCGCATAATCGGAGGGAGCTTCAAGCATGTTCATGATGAGTTCGTGTGCCCGCCTAATTTGCATGGGCCGGTGGACTGCCACGCCTTCGGCACGAAGGACTTGTTGAAAGATCCTTCTGTGCAACCTCCATTCGTCTGAGTACGGCAACAATACCGTATTCCAAGCTACCCCCATCCTATGTTCCAGGTGTGTCAGGTTGTGGTGGCGACTTCGAGTGCGTCGCGCAATCAAACATACAGTTCGTTAGCGGCAAGGTAAGGTCTGCTCGAGTAGTTCTGAGAGCGCTGATCAAGTAACGCCTTCGCGCTTTCTAGTGAGTTTAGGACGATCGCGTCCTGTGTCAGCAGTCGGATGTGAAGCAGATCCCCTGTAACCCGATTGTCATCATGGAGGAATGGAGGGGTAATACTTGCACACAGTTACCAACCATATTTCTCGCCAAGGCGTTTGTATGCAATCCACGGTTCAATGGCCGATATGTCAAGTATGTTCCCAATGATTGGCCAGCCAGAAGGTCCAGGCGGTAGAGGCGCTTTGACGCTTTTCTTCCTTGCCCAAACAGAGTAGGCAATGACGCCAGCGGCTAGAATGTAGAAGGGAGTTGGGAGTCTGTTATCCATAACACGCGATCGCGGGGCGCAGCGAACTATACTTCTGTGAGGGTTTGCATTACAAGTTTTTATACAGGTCCCTGGGCTTTAATCAGTCAAGACTGTCTCAAACCTGCACATCCGGTACTGCGTTACTCCCGAGAGCCCCTGGCGTCTCCCGCCCATTCCTAATGCACGGATGCAGGAGGAGATCTCTCATGGACAAAAATAAAAGGCCGATGGAGAAGATCCTGTGGCACACAGAGCCACACTAAAGCGTTTCGAATGCTCAGAATCAGCGGTACCTGTTTCAGCTTCGAAATGGTCTTTTCATGGTCGCCGCACGAACCTTGAGTTTGCGCTCGAGGCTACTTCCACCGCAGACAGCAAGTGCGCAAGACCATTCTGCACGCTCTTGAAACCTTGATAGCGGTCACTTATTAGATGATGGCGCATAACACAATTTCCTGATCGCCGCAGCAGGTGAACGCCGGTGGAGCATCTTGAACCCCACCAGGGCCGAAAATACCGGGAGAAAGACAATGAAGAGGAAGACCGAGTATGGCTTGGAAGTAACATTGCGCGTGTTCGGTGGGAGAGGCCTACAAAGTGGTAGCGTGAAGCAATCTGATAGAAGATGATCCTTGTAGAAACCTCAACTCACACTCGGACTTCAAAGATGGCCTCAATCCTGCCTTGCCCGGAGGTGAGCGTCAAACTGCTGAATCGGTGTGCCCGAGTAGACTCGCGACTGTCTAACATATTCACGCCACCAGACGAGCGAAGGACGCTGCTTTGCTGGCCTGTGGACCGAGTCGTGGTGCTGCATACCAGCCAGGCTGGTCATGAGCAATCGTCGAGCAGTGCCCGTGAACGAAGCTGGTATTCGGTCTGTATCAAAGGTGTCCAAACCGATTTGTAAAATTCAACACAATCAGACCATCGTCTCCGTTTGTTTTCTTTCGGGAATCCTGCGGAACAGTTTCAGCGTTATATATCTTGCACACGCACCACAGACTCAACTAGTAGTTGCCAGTGTGCTGCTATGTGACGGTTGCCTAACGAATCAGGCGAAACGGCGCAAGGAAACTTAGAAGAGTGTAATCCCACCACGACAGACCAGGATAAGTCTTATTTCGTAGGAAAAGAACACTCGGGGTAAGGACTGTAGCTACCGGGCTATTATAGCACTCCGAGTTCGGCTATAAAGATTCAGATAAAGATGTTAGCGGTAGGGAAACAGGTCGGATGACAGGGAGTGAAAAGGAACAATCAGAAGAGTAAATGAGACTATGAGTGACTCCGGTCGGTGGCGGAACCCGTCAGAGTTCCATACAGTACGAATCAGTGGCAAAAAGCCTGTCGGTTACATGCTAATTCAACGGTGAAAAGCTTCAAGGGGTGGGAAAATTCCGGCTTGCTTGATTACCAAAGTCTACCACTCACTGTAATCACATTTGTCGCTTGATGGCGAGCTTGGTGGCCAGTCACCGGAATGACAACAGATAACTAGTTTCGCAAAGGTAGCCCACGAGCTCAGGAGACAATTCTAGCTACCACTTATTCCTCTCCAAGATCCAAAGTTGTTCTTCGACTTCCATCTCCAGTACTCGCGTCCAGGCGCCAAGGGGTACTTCCCACACTCTCCCCTTCTTCAGCCCCTCTAGAACATCCGAGTTGAGTTTCCATCGCCTAAAGCCAGGAACGCTCTGTACCACCTTCCACTCTCCCTCGCCGATCTCAGGGGACTCGGCGACAAGGTGCGTGAAAGAAGACGATGCGATCATAGGTGGAGTTAAGGATTCCGTCTTGTCATATACCCACATACCTTGGTCGGACGTCGTGCTAGGTACGAGGAAGGATGAGAAAACTGGGGGCGCATGGTCGTGAAGGAATAAAGAGGCTCCTGTTTGGGCTGCGAGATTGGATATATGGACGTGGACTTTCATGCGGACGGATATCAGACAGTGATGACAGACTACTGGTGTGCACTCACCGTTCTCCTGTCCTGCGTAGCGCTCGTTGAAAGTGGCTAGTGCTACTCCACCCGGGTAGTTCGCCATCGAGGCCCGTGTCGAGATGTAAGTCAACATAAAATTAAGAGCAATCAAGGAGAGCGCGCAGAAATAGGTGAGATGCTTGAATAGAAAACCCTTCTTGCGAGAAGTCCTTCAATCGGCATGCTCGTCAACCAAAAAAGCAGAATGACAGGAAAGATAATGGCGAGACGGGAACTTACAGCCATCGCGCTCCTCGTGCGGCAGCAATATTGGCTAGAGGGACGACATATATCACGAAGCGCCACTCCTTGTGTCCCAGTGCACTCAATGCGAACACGAACGCGATCGGCGCGCAAAGCAAGGACCGAATTCTGTGGTCGAGCATAGCACCCAGAGTCGCGAGGGGAATAGCACCGAGGAGAAGTTTGGGTAGGTACGCAGTGAAGTACGTGTGTGCTGGGGATGTCTATTCCGCACCAATGAGCGGATCTATGGTGACCTCTGTAATGCAGGAAAAATACTTACACCCCAGTCTGAGCTTTTCCCGAGATAGACGTTGAAGTAGATACCATACAGTTCTGGCCATAGCGGCCATTGGTTCCAAAAGTACGAATCAACCGCGATAGTGAGTGCTGGATGCAATAATCCCCATCTTAATAAACTAGTACAACGCCTGCGATGAAGGCTGTGACATACCGATAGATGCTAGACCTGCCAACAGGCCAATTTTAACAAGGCTCGCGAATGTAATATGGCCCTGGACAAGGAGCTGCAGAGCGAGAGGTCCAAGAAGAAGGGCGACTTCAGAGCGGAAGATCACTGCGGTAAATGTCAAGAGCGCTATTGCTATATTTATGTTTCTCTTCGGGGCTTGCATGGACTTCGGCGCACGATTGTACAGTGCGTAGAACGCGAAATTTACTTTATAGGAAAACAGGAACTTTTAACCATTACTTCTGTGCTCACTGCAGTCAACGTACCAGGGATTAATGCGAACATGTTAGGAAGTGTTCGACCCATCCAAAAAGGAATGTGGAATTGTGAACACGTCAGTAGTGTAAACAACCAACTGGTCTGCCGGCCAAAACGCGTTGAAACTGAGCGCCGCAGAAAGATGAGCGCAATCGCATTCAAAGATGCCAACACAAGTCGCACTGTGCAGACAAATACAATGGTTCGTGGGCCAGTAATAGGGGAGATAATAGGACTCACAAGCCAGTTGCAGGTCAAACTTGGACGTGATAAGTCCAAGTAAGGTTCCAAATGCTACGAAAGGCGTCGCGATCCACGCGAGTATGAAGCTTCCAATGAATGTGCGCGGGACGGCCCCAGGAAAGACATTGTGATCATACTGTACATAGGATCGCCATAAGGAAAGGGTGTGGCACGAGGAACACACAACAGGCGTCAGTCCTGCATCAAGACTCTCTATAGTTCGAAACGCACATTGTGTAGATTTGCAGACCCTACTCCGTACATTAGAACATCGTGGGTAGCGTGGAGGTTGAAGGATTCTTCGACTTTAGAGTACGGCGCGAGAAGGACGTGCGTCCAGCTTGTGGCGAGGAGTAAAAGGTCCATAGAGAGCCCACTCATTCGAGTTCCCTGTCGATGTCGATGAATTTATCGGAAACGAATGTGGGTTCAGCTCTTCAAGCTGCTGAATATAAGACAGGTCTGCGATGTGCACGCTGAGAGGGGATGGTGGTCGCGTGTGCCAGAAATGAAGAGACATTTTTACGGCACAACGTTGGAAGTGTGCAATATTCCTCACGTTCCTTCTCACTCCGTCTTGAAATTCTTCGCCAGAAGCTCGAGCTCACCACGTTTCTAGACGAGCTCGATGATGCTAAAAAGCACGGCATGATGCCCCTCCCGCCAGTTTCGTATAGTGGAACTTCGGGTCATTGACGATCGCGAGATTCAAATATTCGCGGGGGGCATCATATCAACGAGTATCAACAACTACGGGACGGTCACGATGGATGTCCACCACGTACATGAGAAGAGTGACGCGATCCAATACCGTCGCCATTCTGCCATCATCCGGAGTGCTATGGATGTAAGTATGAGCTCGGTTATATCTCGTGATGTGGGCCTTGTGGAGAATAGGCCTGACAACTTTTACGAGGTCAGGAGGCTGCTTCCCCTCTTGACTCATCCCTCGAGCACCTCATATTTCATGTAATAACTTTCAGTATACTGTTGCATTTCGACCTTACACACGTCGTCTCAGTTGGCGAATGCGCACTCGTCCCACCACCTCAAACACCCACATCCGCCATCTCCCCTCCCCAAGCCCCTACCCAATCATACCCCATGTGCCCCTCTCTCTCCGCCCAGTTCGTCGCAGGTCATAGTACAAACCCTAAAACTCAAGGCCTCGCGCACACACTCCCCAATGTAAGTTTCGTGCAGCTGGGGCTGGGACTGTCGCGATTTATTCGAAATTCTGGTGGTTCTCCATTCGCCTGCAGGCTACATGGCACCCCATGCACCCCCAGAGCTAAACCCACTGTTTCTCGCCATCGTAGCTATAGGTAGCTTGAAGGGCTTCCCGAAGGGCGCATTTTGGTTCCGTTACTCTGGCACCATTGAGACACCAACCTGCTTCCACTGACAGACTTTGGGGACGAACGGGGGGGCATCGTCTTTGCCTCCAACTCTGCCACAATTTCGTGTTTGATATTGAGTAGGAAACACTTCACGAACAAGATATTCCCTCGCGGCAATCAAATATTGATCTGCGTCATGATCCTATGAACAGGAGGCTCGATAGGATGAGGAACGTACGTGGAAGAAATGGACTGACTTGACACTAGTGCATCTGTGAACCCATCCTCATCTGCTCTTCCTGGTGTCTTCCATGGCGCGAGCAATTTAATGTAGGATTTTTATGTAGATAGCTGCGACCGGAAGGCGACCGAGAGTACAGTTCCATATTCCCTACTCAGTAAAAGAAATGTACGTTAAAAATGCATCGTTCCCATCTATAGTAAAGCCATACAAATCCTGCAAATCATACCGACGACGAGTTCTCAATCAGTCCGGCCGGATAACGGAAGGAGAAAACGGAGAGATTCGAGCGATATAGATATACTAAGCTATGGAATTCTGAGGGTCGGTCCAGAAAGTCAAGTTCTCGCTCAGGGGCTACCAGTGATCGGGCTGGTCGTTGCTGGGAAGCTAATGATAAACAACGTCAAAAAACCTGCATATAAATATCACACGGGACGTACGCCCAGAAAGGATGTGTGGGCCTCAGCACCGTGCTGCTAAATGAAGAGGTTCTATGAAGGACAGCTCGGAAAAGACGAGGGATGTTGATAAGGAAAATTTACAAATTAAAACATTGATCTCGCGACTGTATGATGTAGTCATAGGAGAAAAGGATCCACGAAAGATAAAAATATCAAGCAGTGTCTGACGATGGGCCCACAATCGCTGGAAGATCTAGCATGTCCTGCGTGGTAGTTTGCATAGCCGTGGTGACGGGAGGTGCGGAGGCGCCGGATGAGGGTGCAGTGCGTTGAAAAAGTTCGATGGGAGGATGTGATGGATGAACGGTCTCGGTGGAAGCCTTTCGACGTGAGAAGAGCCCACAGTAGAATGGCGAGCGTTTCTCGACGGGGAGTTCGCGACTCGCTTGGTCACCCTCTGGCGAGTCTGAGTCGGATCCCGATATCAGGATCACGCTATATCTTCCATAGTCCCCCGGTGTCGTTGGTATCGGCTCAAGTGGTGTTTCTGTTGAGGTCTCGTCACCGGCTGAAGCTACGTAAGTTCGCTGAAATAACGACAGTCAGTGTTGCCGAGTAATTAAAAAGAATTTCGTACCTGCGGTGCGTAGCCTGGATAGATGGTTGTGACTTCTAAGCGCGGGGACGAGTCGTGAGGGCGCCGGAACAGCAGGCGAGGGAGCGCTTTCCAGGAAAAAGCCGAACCTCGTGATCCCGATGGGTGGGGGTTGGAATTAGGATTGCGAGCACGGGATTGTGATGTGGGCGGGAGCTAATCCGCGGTATGTTACAGGCCACAGAGACAACGAATGAGTGAGCAATACTCACATCGAAGAAAGTGTGGTCGTGATCGACGCCGATCATGGACTGTTGTCTCAGGATATCGTCATCTGTGGGATGTGATGTCGTCACAGCCGGCAGCTGGTGAGAAGGATGGTTAGTAACGTGAATGCCAAATTCCGGAGGCGACGCACGTCCAGGAACGATGTCTGGGGCTGCGTTATGATGACAGTGAGAACCAGCCAAATCGAGGAGTTGAGCGCATATACTCGCCTGTTTCTGAGTCTCGTCCCACCATGGGACTCGCCATATGGAAAGCGTGTTGTCCGTTCCACCACCTGCGATGAACTCGCCAGAGGGGGAGAAGGCCAATGCGCGTACTGGCCCCTTGTGCTCCAGTGGTTCCCCGATCCGAGAACCCAAGTCCGTGTCCCAGCAACGGATGGTTCTGTCGCCGGATGCACTGCTAATGTGAGTGCCATCTCATCAGCAAAAACCCTAGAAAATTGTGACTAATTGTGAGATGTACCTATCCGTGAGAAAGCTTGTAAGCCAATTGTCAACTTCGCCAGCGCTTGCACTGATTGTAAGCCCCTTATAACGGATTAGTGGCGCTCAAGGTTGGCTATGGTGGGACTTTGTTGAGGCGCTGGCACACTGTGAGCCACAATCCATGCGACACGATTGAAGCGGAGTTTTAAAACATGTCTCCCCTTTGACCATGCGTAAGATGCTCAGCACGCCTACGAGCAAAGGCGACAACCGTTATGGCTTCCAATACTGCTCATCCACCGGCCAACAAAGGGAAGGGGAAGGCTACCACCACCCAACAAACTGGCACTCGTGCCTCAGGGAGTCAAGGAGCCAACTCGAGGACTCAGACCGGAAACCGGGGTGCTCAGACCGCCAATACCACAGAATCAATCACTGAAAAGCCTGAGGGCGATGGCAAATCGGGTGGTATCCACTGGGAGCCCGATCCTACTCGCACTGAAAAGCTCCTAAGCTGGCTCTTATCTCACCCTGCGGATCGTATTGTCCTATTCTATGACAAAAAGGACCCTTCACCTTCACTCTCACCTGCTGCTGCCGACAACAAGGCATCGGGAACCCGCAAGAAATATGTGCATGCGGTGATCGCAGAGCACGTATTCAAGAGCGACGCCGTCTATGGTCCCACATTCACTAAACAGCCAGACAAATTTACGATAGCAGTCGCAAATCGGTTGGCTACGTAGGTTAATGTCTTCGATCAGGTTTATTTGATACTGATTAAACTAGCTTGAAAAAACATTATCGGAATGCGTTGGATAAGATGAAGGCTACTGGGGCTGGGATTAATCCAGATGATCCCAGATACAAGAATCTTCGAGGTAGGTATTCCAAACTGTTGTAGCCCTTTCCCCGCTTAGTTTTTCCCAGAAAAAACTCTCGCTACATGTCCCTACTTTGACAAATGCCATGCGATGTGGGCCGGGAACCCATCATACAACACCTCCCCTCATAACGGCGCCCCTGGCCTCAGTTGGACCGAGGATTTTCTCTCGATTATCAAGCGGGCTGGAGGGGGGTCAAAGGCTCTGCCTGCCCCTTCCCCCCTTCAGGGTGGTGTCCCTGAGGCCGAAGGCGCTTTGCAAGAGGTTGTGGCAGACGGTGTCGATGAGGGGGGAGGGGTTGGCGCACCAGGGGATGGGGGAGAGGACGATGCACCAAAAGAGTACCCAGAGATGGAGATTGATCCTGAGACCGGAGAGCTTATCCCCCCCGATTTTGGGATGTACGAGGAAGAGCTTCCCCCGGACGAGGACACAGACATGCTTCAGGATGAAGAAGATGGTGATCAGCTTGGCGATCAAGAGATGGTGGAACTGAGCTCACCACCATCTTGGTCTCTGACACCTCGCAACCTGAAACCTGCATACCCCATCAAACCTCGTACTTCCTCCTGGGATGGGCGCAGTGCCTTTCGAAACGCCTCTCACCCATACTTCCCTTGTCCCCCCACGTCCACTATATCGTCTTCAGCTACTTCGCTGTCCGCACTGTCTTCAAGCTCTGTGAGCAATAAACGCAGACAGGCCACCCCCTCTCGGTCTTCTCAGACCAGCTCCACGAAGGGAAAGAATTCGCTGGTGCAAATGGGGGCTGATCTTAAAGAGAAGCTCAGTGCGTTTAGTGGTGACACCAAGGATGCCAAGCTTTCGTCAGCTATGCTCAAGACCGAGCGCTACAGCATGAAGATGAACGTGTTGTTGCGAGAGAAAGAGATCTCGTTCCTCGAGCAGCAGCAACGCAGGGATGCTGAAGAAGCCGAGGTTATCCATAGACGACAGCAAGAAGTGAAGCAATCTGAGATCGCCCTTCGCCATATGGACGCCGAGGTCTTCGAAAAGGAAGCCGAAATGCTACGTCTCAAGATCCACCTTGCGGAACTATCTGCGGCCAGTGCAGCTGGTGGGGCTGGTCCTTCTGGTTCTCAAATCTAGTTTGGGGCTGCGCTATCCGCTTTACATGCACCCCGCGCCCACTTTACATCCGTCTTCTGTCTGCTTCCCATCCACTTTCCGAATCCGCTTTCCATATGTTTTCTGTCTGTCCTCTTACTCTTCGTGTCATCTAGTCCACGCTTCCTGCTCGGTTGGGGCCATGTTGTATATCTGCCTTGTACTTTGACTTCATACTTCTATGTACTCATAATCACATGTCCTTGTTTGTTGCTAACTGATTCTTCTAAGGTAAAAATTGCAGCCCGCAGTCACGAAACAACTGCCCCATCAACTTCAAACGAAACTTCTGACCTACAGTTCCCCTCTCTAGGCATGCTACCCCCCCATCATCCCCATCGACAGATCCTCGTCCCTCATCTCTAGCCCATTCAGTTGATCCCTCCATCTCCCCTTGGCGGGCTTCTTCAAACCGTATAATCATATTGTGCAGGATCAAACAGCACTGTACCCAGTACATGGCGAAATGTAAGTCAGCTTCTGTCTGGATGTTATGTCGAAGTTCACGCAAGGACTGAAAGCGTCCCTTCAGGGCTGCAAATGCATGCTCCACCCGCACTCGGATCTAGTGTGGACGATCGGTAATCAGGAACGAATCAGCGCAACACACGAACCTTCGACACAAATCGATTGTAAGTATTTTGCTTCCGCGTTAATGCTGACGCTTTCGTCCTCTTGAAGGGAACAACACACCACTTCTCGGAGGGGTACGCAGTATCTGCCCATGTCCAGTGACCCAGGGGCATAAGCGCATCAGGCTGCTTCGCGATACGGGTAGCCTGAAAGGCGTAGGCATCGTGAACGCTCCTGGGGTGGCCAAGCGCATAATCTACGATTAATAAATTATGGGGCATGATGACAAGCTTGCAAAAAGGTAAGCATTCAGACATGTCACTGGCTTTTGTGATTGATGCGTACCTGACAGTTCAGGGAGTAATTTGACTTTCGATCGAAAAATGATTCTCCGTATAACCCAGGCTTCGCATAGAGCTTGATAGCGGATCCATCGGCAGCGAAAACTCCATTCTTCCAGGAACGACAGGTTCTGGCTTCTGTATATGCACGCGCGCTCTTCAAGTCGTCATCGTGAAGGGATGGGATGGATATGAAGTCGTCGTGTTGGTCTAGAATCGCCGCCATTACACGGTTCGTGCAGTTGATAACTGATCCTACGCTGACTCTGGCCCACTGTGCGATATCTTCAGGTGAGCATGCATTGCCATAGTGCCCCACACGATTAAGGAAGATCGCGAGCTGAATTGCAACGGGAAGTTGCCTGTTGTTTGATTTATTTTGGAAGATAGGATGATCACTTATTTGATCAAGGATATCATCGAAGATGATCGGATCGACATGTAGCTTTTTTCGAAAAAGCCCTTCACGGTGATCAGCAAAATGAGCAAGAAGTTGGATTTGGGGGGCACGCATTGGAGGTTTGTCCGGCTTCTGAAGGACGCGCGCGCGCTCAACTTCATCCCGAAGGGCTGCGATTGCATCCAACAGGTGAGTATAACGTGCATCCGATTCCTCCATGCTTGCATCTGAATTGGAACTCAAGGCTGAGTCCTCGGCTTCAGAGAACCTAAGTGGGGAAAGGGGTGATGGCGGGGAAAGGGGTGAGGGTGGGGTGATTAGGAGTGGGCTATTGGTTCCAGGTGTGTCCACCGATGAATCTGAGCTGCTGTCGTCTGAATCACAGTACCGGGCGACCAGGTTTTCATGCCTCTCGATGGCTACACTTATCGCCACTTCATCTATGTCCTGGAGGAATTGCCGTCGAACGGATTGACGGGGCATCTATAGAAATGGATTTTCAGCTACCTAATGACACTTGGAAGTAGGGTACATGTGCTATATTCGCAGCGGTTGGGCTACAAGCCACCAAGTAAACTTCGCAACCTTGGATTTGAAACTACAAAGTACTTTCTATATTTGGATAAGCCGGTCGCGGAGTTTGGAGTTCGGGATTTGAATCTTGTCCCAAAATTAAAACTTTTGGCACCTCTCTGCTGTGGCTCTGCTGGTCAACAGAGAGGCGCCAGAGTCAACCTTGAGCGCCACTATTGTTGAGGACCCCTTTCCCCGCCATCACCCCTTTCCCCACTTAGGTTCTCTGAAGCCGAGGACTCAGCCTTGAGTTCCAATTCAGATGCAAGCATGGAGGAATCGGATGCACGTTATACTCACCTGTTGGATGCAATCGCAGCCCTTCGGGATGAAGTTGAGCGCGCGCGCGTCCTTCAGAAGCCGGACAAACCTCCAATGCGTGCCCCCCAAATCCAACTTCTTGCTCATTTTGCTGATCACCGTGAAGGGCTTTTTCGAAAAAAGCTACATGTCGATCCGATCATCTTCGATGATATCCTTGATCAAATAAGTGATCATCCTATCTTCCAAAATAAATCAAACAACAGGCAACTTCCCGTTGCAATTCAGCTCGCGATCTTCCTTAATCGTGTGGGGCACTATGGCAATGCATGCTCACCTGAAGATATCGCACAGTGGGCCAGAGTCAGCGTAGGATCAGTTATCAACTGCACGAACCGTGTAATGGCGGCGATTCTAGACCAACACGACGACTTCATATCCATCCCATCCCTTCACGATGACGACTTGAAGAGCGCGCGTGCATATACAGAAGCCAGAACCTGTCGTTCCTGGAAGAATGGAGTTTTCGCTGCCGATGGATCCGCTATCAAGCTCTATGCGAAGCCTGGGTTATACGGAGAATCATTTTTCGATCGAAAGTCAAATTACTCCCTGAACTGTCAGGTACGCATCAATCACAAAAGCCAGTGACATGTCTGAATGCTTACCTTTTTGCAAGCTTGTCATCATGCCCCATAATTTATTAATCGTAGATTATGCGCTTGGCCACCCCAGGAGCGTTCACGATGCCTACGCCTTTCAGGCTACCCGTATCGCGAAGCAGCCTGATGCGCTTATGCCCCTGGGTCACTGGACATGGGCAGATACTGCGTACCCCTCCGAGAAGTGGTGTGTTGTTCCCTTCAAGAGGACGAAAGCGTCAGCATTAACGCGGAAGCAAAATACTTACAATCGATTTGTGTCGAAGGTTCGTGTGTTGCGCTGATTCGTTCCTGATTACCGATCGTCCACACTAGATCCGAGTGCGGGTGGAGCATGCATTTGCAGCCCTGAAGGGACGCTTTCAGTCCTTGCGTGAACTTCGACATAACATCCAGACAGAAGCTGACTTACATTTCGCCATGTACTGGGTACAGTGCTGTTTGATCCTGCACAATATGATTATACGGTTTGAAGAAGCCCGCCAAGGGGAGATGGAGGGATCAACTGAATGGGCTAGAGATGAGGGACGAGGATCTGTCGATGGGGATGATGGGGGGGTAGCATGCCTAGAGAGGGGAACTGTAGGTCAGAAGTTTCGTTTGAAGTTGATGGGGCAGTTGTTTCGTGACTGCGGGCTGCAATTTTTACCTTAGAAGAATCAGTTAGCAACAAACAAGGACATGTGATTATGAGTACATAGAAGTATGAAGTCAAAGTACAAGGCAGATATACAACATGGCCCCAACCGAGCAGGAAGCGTGGACTAGATGACACGAAGAGTAAGAGGACAGACAGAAAACATATGGAAAGCGGATTCGGAAAGTGGATGGGAAGCAGACAGAAGACGGATGTAAAGTGGGCGCGGGGTGCATGTAAAGCGGATAGCGCAGCCCCAAACTAGATTTGAGAACCAGAAGGACCAGCCCCACCAGCTGCACTGGCCGCAGATAGTTCCGCAAGGTGGATCTTGAGACGTAGCATTTCGGCTTCCTTTTCGAAGACCTCGGCGTCCATATGGCGAAGGGCGATCTCAGATTGCTTCACTTCTTGCTGTCGTCTATGGATAACCTCGGCTTCTTCAGCATCCCTGCGTTGCTGCTGCTCGAGGAACGAGATCTCTTTCTCTCGCAACAACACGTTCATCTTCATGCTGTAGCGCTCGGTCTTGAGCATAGCTGACGAAAGCTTGGCATCCTTGGTGTCACCACTAAACGCACTGAGCTTCTCTTTAAGATCAGCCCCCATTTGCACCAGCGAATTCTTTCCCTTCGTGGAGCTGGTCTGAGAAGACCGAGAGGGGGTGGCCTGTCTGCGTTTATTGCTCACAGAGCTTGAAGACAGTGCGGACAGCGAAGTAGCTGAAGACGATATAGTGGACGTGGGGGGACAAGGGAAGTATGGGTGAGAGGCGTTTCGAAAGGCACTGCGCCCATCCCAGGAGGAAGTACGAGGTTTGATGGGGTATGCAGGTTTCAGGTTGCGAGGTGTCAGAGACCAAGATGGTGGTGAGCTCAGTTCCACCATCTCTTGATCGCCAAGCTGATCACCATCTTCTTCATCCTGAAGCATGTCTGTGTCCTCGTCCGGGGGAAGCTCTTCCTCGTACATCCCAAAATCGGGGGGGATAAGCTCTCCGGTCTCAGGATCAATCTCCATCTCTGGGTACTCTTTTGGTGCATCGTCCTCTCCCCCATCCCCTGGTGCGCCAACCCCTCCCCCCTCATCGACACCGTCTGCCACAACCTCTTGCAAAGCGCCTTCGGCCTCAGGGACACCACCCTGAAGGGGGGAAGGGGCAGGCAGAGCCTTTGACCCCCCTCCAGCCCGCTTGATAATCGAGAGAAAATCCTCGGTCCAACTGAGGCCAGGGGCGCCGTTATGAGGGGAGGTGTTGTATGATGGGTTCCCGGCCCACATCGCATGGCATTTGTCAAAGTAGGGACATGTAGCGAGAGTTTTTTCTGGGAAAAACTAAGCGGGGAAAGGGCTACAACAGTTTGGAATACCTACCTCGAAGATTCTTGTATCTGGGATCATCTGGATTAATCCCAGCCCCAGTAGCCTTCATCTTATCCAACGCATTCCGATAATGTTTTTTCAAGCTAGTTTAATCAGTATCAAATAAACCTGATCGAAGACATTAACCTACGTAGCCAACCGATTTGCGACTGCTATCGTAAATTTGTCTGGCTGTTTAGTGAATGTGGGACCATAGACGGCGTCGCTCTTGAATACGTGCTCTGCGATCACCGCATGCACATATTTCTTGCGGGTTCCCGATGCCTTGTTGTCGGCAGCAGCAGGTGAGAGTGAAGGTGAAGGGTCCTTTTTGTCATAGAATAGGACAATACGATCCGCAGGGTGAGATAAGAGCCAGCTTAGGAGCTTTTCAGTGCGAGTAGGATCGGGCTCCCAGTGGATACCACCCGATTTGCCATCGCCCTCAGGCTTTTCAGTGATTGATTCTGTGGTATTGGCGGTCTGAGCACCCCGGTTTCCGGTCTGAGTCCTCGAGTTGGCTCCTTGACTCCCTGAGGCACGAGTGCCAGTTTGTTGGGTGGTGGTAGCCTTCCCCTTCCCTTTGTTGGCCGGTGGATGAGCAGTATTGGAAGCCATAACGGTTGTCGCCTTTGCTCGTAGGCGTGCTGAGCATCTTACGCATGGTCAAAGGGGAGACATGTTTTAAAACTCCGCTTCAATCGTGTCGCATGGATTGTGGCTCACAGTGTGCCAGCGCCTCAACAAAGTCCCACCATAGCCAACCTTGAGCGCCACTAATCCGTTATAAGGGGCTTACAATCAGTGCAAGCGCTGGCGAAGTTGACAATTGGCTTACAAGCTTTCTCACGGATAGGTACATCTCACAATTAGTCACAATTTTCTAGGGTTTTTGCTGATGAGATGGCACTCACATTAGCAGTGCATCCGGCGACAGAACCATCCGTTGCTGGGACACGGACTTGGGTTCTC
>KN839840.1:1350372-1362886 GCA_000827185.1 Hydnomerulius pinastri MD-312
ACGCTCATCAAACGTGCATACCTCGTCGTATCTGTAAGTGCTCGACATCCGAGTTACACGAGACACGGCTGACCCCATCGTATCCCCTCGCATGTAACCGTGGTTTCGTTCAACAGCGCCAACTTGCTGTTGCCCTTGCCGCAATTGCCTCCGCCAAATGCGTCGCATCCGAGTGCCGGAAGGGCTGGAAGTATGTACTACAGCGGGAAGTAGGAAGGTTTCTGGGGTGACGCTGGCCCGATCGACATGTAATGGCACAACCTCAATACCTCCCTTCGGTCCACTCATTCGCATTCACTTCTGACCCGCACGAGATCACCATGTACTCTGAGGGTGACTGCTGCGGTGATGCTCTTGGTGAGACTGCATGTGTACCGTGACTGTGCTGTTATGTTGCTGATGCTCGATTCATGAAATAGGCTGGTCGTGCGGAAACTGGTAGGTTAGCGCAAAGGGCTGGACGATAGAGTTGTTCCAGCTCAGTATCTTTAAGTTTACCGGTGCGTTGGGTCTAGCGGAGGCTGAGTCGTTGAATCTCGCCGAATCTTACGCAAATCCTAATTTCCCATAAACAGAAGTTCTTTCCCATCTGCACAAACTCAAACTCCACACTTCTCCCTCCCGACGTATAGAGTGGACAAGGTATGATGTTTAATTACTAGGACGGGACCAGGGCCCAACCTCGAAACGTCTGGGGGATAGGAGCGTGGGTAAGGCTGTAGGCAAGGCGGCTTTCCGAGTCAGCCACAGGTTGACCAATGGCAAGAACGAGCGCGTTGCAAGGCGGGCAGCTTCAGAAAAGACACCGAAACTCATATAGACACCAAATTCAAACTCTACAATATGTAGGACAAAGCCAAGCTAGGTGCAAAGGGGGTGCCCATGCCCCGCTGCTCATTACACTGCGCCACCATTACATTTGACCGGCACCGTGATTACCCTACGGGCCAATGTCATTCGTCAATTCTTTCAATAAATAAGTATTACTCACCTCGCATTTTTGCGAAGCGAGGTGCGCTTCCAAAGCTTTCTCCCTACTGAACGGCTTACCACACTGTACACACCGCACCCTAACGCCCAAGTGGACAGAACGGATATGCCTCGGTATGTTCATCCATCTCAGCTCCTTGTTACACCCCTCCCAAGGGCAGGGGACGACTGATTTTTCTCGATGTTTATGGCCGTGCATACGGAGGTGGGTACGGATGGATGGGACAGTGCCGAATAGGAGGTCAGTGCAAGCTGCGTCACCAGCTAGGTGGCAGACATGCTGGCTCGGGGGGCCAAGCACGGTGAACGAGGGGGTGGTGGTGTGTGCATTGGGCACAGCTTGGGATGATCCAGCAGGACCTGGCAAAATGCCCGTGTTCATTGGCTGAATCCCCTCTGTAAAGGGCGTCTCGACAGATGCCGCACCCTGAACGGGATGGAAAATGCCTCCGTGAGGAAAGCTCTGCTCGGTGGGCCCATACATGATGGCTGGCGCCGATACTAGTAGCACAACGATGTGGGAGGGTAGAGTAGCGAGTTCTGAGATGTTTACGTTGTTCTCCATGAGGAGGGAGAGTCTGGGGGATATCGTTCTCAGGCTGGGTCAGTACTGGTGCTCTTATAGCTTTGATTTGCACTGGATCTCCTTTTTTTCCACCATATCTTTTTGCTCCAGCGGGTCTCTTGCCACAATGCGTACCGAAGGCTGTCTTGAAATGAGCGTAGAAGGTTGTCTCAAAATGGGCAGCAACAAGCATTGCGATTGGTCTGCCGCTGGGATATTCTGGCAGTACACAAGATCTCCCGATTAGGGTTCCAGGGGGTCCGAGAATGCCCTTGCAGGATCCGACCTTTGCATGACGTAAGCATGTACGTTTTGTCAGTGCGGCCTTAAGTACTCGATTGGATACTTTGGCAGTGCACAACAAGATCTCCGATTAGGGTGCCAGGGGTCGGCACCCTAATCGGAGATCTTGTTGTGCACTGCCAAAGTATCCAATCGAGTACTTAAGGCCGCTCTGACAAAACGTACATGCTTACGTCATGCAAAGGTCTCATTGACCTCAGAAGGGGTTGACATCCTGCAAGGGTATGGGAGGGGTCAATGGAAGGACCTTTGTCGAGTGCCATATGAGCATAATAAGTAATGTATTATGCACCTTACGAGTGTTACTTGATAATTCCCGCTACCCTGGTAGTGGGTATTGTGATGCACTAATTTTTTCCCATACGCCAACGAACGACATTTTGAACTGGTGGCTTTAGATTATGTAATAGAGACCATAACCGCCTGAACTACTTTGCTCTTCAGGGGTATCGTTTCTTCATAGCAAACATGCCTACGACGTGGAATTCTCGCAGGTGCTATCGTTCAAGCAACATTTGATATCGACGCCGAGGTCGACAGGTTATCGTTGGAAGTTGCCCGCTCTCTATCGTGTTCGCGGCAATCGGGACATATTCACACAATGTTTTCAGGGGAATACGAAGGTCGTTCGCTAGCAACTGACACGCTGCGCACCACCTTCGATGATGTATTACTAGTATATAACTGCGCTGTATTCACAGACGCATCACTCGCTTGCACCTTTCTCTCTCCATACAGCCCATCTAGTGTGAGCATTATCGACGAGCATTAACAATCATCGTCATTGTAATACCAAATCGTGAGATTTAGATAACAGGAATATGGGGTGCACAACAACAGGTAGCGGACATTGCCACGCACGTGGCCCTACCTCACTTATGGTCGTAAGTGACATCACAGTTCAAGGCATCGCCCAGAAACCACACATCCGAGGCCAGGTGTAGGTGCACCTACGGTCAGGCCGAGTACTACTACTATCCCTTACAATGTAGTCGGCAGTTTTGCGATTTCTACCACTTCCTCACAATTTTTTATTTGTCCCCAACCACACACATGTTCTAGTACTAAAACAAAACTACTGCGAGCTTGAACGAAGCCAATCTGTGGAGAAATGAGTGAGATTGTTGAAAACAAGAATGTAATGTTGTCACCTGCCGAAGTGATGCCGCAGCTGAGCTTGAAGTTTTCGTGGCACAAGCTCCTGCCATTTTGGTGATTCGCCGAGCGCGCATTCACCACTTGGGCGCTCATCATGGGGGCTGGCCTGCGCAAGTTCAATGATAGAAGAGGGAAGCCACGCGCCTCGTCGCAGCCCACTTTCGGTAATATAAATGCTGGCATTCACTTATTGGGATCCAGTACATACTACGATGGCGACTACTCCAATATCTAGCCATACGATACATTGTTAATGAAAACGCGACCGTTCACTGTTCAAACGTTCACCTGCCAGTATAAGGTGCCGAGCGGAGTAGAATTCGGCATCTGTGACTTGTGTGACTGTTCGTGACCTTTGCGTGACTGCCAACTGGTGTGTGCTGCCGACTACATTGTAAGGGATAGTACATGCAATTGCATATAATCAGACTGTGTGGATATGGTACCTAAATGAAGCACTAAAGGGATGAGCTGGGGAGGCTGCAGTTGAGGTGTGAGGGGGTAGGTGCTAGGTGGGATACTGTACAACAACTCAGGAGATGGTATCGTCAATATTGTCAGCTGCAGGTTTGCCTGGGGTTGGGTGCAGCACGAGGGGTGCGGGAGGAATTGTTAAAAATATGGGTAGGGGTACAACTGGAGCTTACCTAGCATTCGGGCCACTTGTGAGCCCTTGTGAGTGTGCTTGAGACGCTGTGGAAGTGTCGAAAAATAGTTGAGCCACTGCGGACGGCGAAATGAAGTCGAAGTTGAAGGTGAAGATTCAAGTGTAAATTTCACATTCAATATTGTGCAACAACCAACGTCACGTGACCGCGACGCGAATTTTCCGAGTCTGAAGTCCATGGTATTAAGATCAGGCTACTACACTGTGCTGCACTTCCACTACACTTTACTTACCACTCTTACATTATATATATACACTTGAGTATTCATGGTTATTGTATAAGTAGATAGAGGGCTAATACATCGAGTATTGTGTATTTGATAGCTGCAGGGGATACTGACTGAGGAGACTACAATCGCTGGACACGCACTGGCCAGATCTGATATAACATAGAGCAAGCCCAAACCCGTCCTCTCGACGAGCATCGGCCGAAGGTTCAACGTTCAGATCATAATGACGCGTCATTGACTCGAGGGCTTCAACCAATGAACACGGCCATCGCACCAGGTCCTGCTGGATCATCCCAAGCTGCGCCCAACGCACACGCCACCACCCCCTCATCCACTGTGCTTGCCCCCCCCCCCCCTCAAGCCAGCATGTCTGCCACCTAGCTCGTGACGCACCTTGCACCGACCCCCTACATGGCACTGCCCAGTCCATCCGTGCCCACCTCCGTATGCACGGTCATAAACACAGACAAAAATCAGTCGTCCCCCGCCCTTAGGCAGGATGTAGCAAGGAGCTGAGATGGATGAACGTACCGAGGCATATACGTTCTGTCCATTTGGGCGTTAGGGCGCAGTGTGGAAAGCGCGGTAGGCTGTTTAGTAGGGAAAGAGCTTTGGAGGTGCACCTCGCTTTGACAAATGTGAGGGGGTAAGTGATCTCTAGCTAACTGATGTCCGAAGATTTACTGAGTGGTGTTGTTCACAGGAGAACAATTAGTCCAGTCGTTAAACGTTTGTACGAATATCGCATGGGTGACTTGTACAGTTTCTTGCTACTAGTATGCGGTGCGGATCATGATGTACAAGTTGTACAAGTAATGCCGGAGGTGCGATCGCAAAAACCTTGCCGTCTTGAGAAATGCACGCGCTCGGCGTGCAAGGCATCCCGGCTAAACTGAGATTGCCATCCTATGGGATGGATAGCCGGCAGTTAGCTTCAAGTTTTCAGCTCCGGTGACATACCACTTTCATTTCGGTGATTGATCAATACTTGCAGCTGCCAACGGTCGAGCTGAGCATGCCATCGATGACCACTTTGACAAGTGCATCCAGTACCAAATCAAGCTGAAAGTCCCACGCGTTACTCCGCAGTGGCCCCGGAGGCAATGAAACGTTGACAACTCCAAAGGGCCAGATCCAAGCCAGTCAAGCGCGCAAAGCAACGTCTCTCTTCGCAGCAACATGCGACGAGCAGCGGCAAAGCTCGCTATTATATCAACATGGATACTGTCAGCCACCCCCACAACGGCGAGGACTAATTCGAATGCTACGTGGAGTAGGAACACCGGACCAGGGATGTCTAGTTACGAAGTGTCGGTGAGTAATACCGCGGCTTTGAAGTCGACTTCGTACTGAGCATCGAGTGCGTCTAGTCACTTGCGTCATCAAACTCGATAGGTTAGTCTTCCCCGCTCGGCGTCCGTCGTCGTCGGTGAGCGCCGGCTGAGTCATTCATCCCTGCCTAGATAAATGTCCGCCATGCTTCAACTGTCTTTTGCCTGCGTTCACGTGCGGCCAGTTCGGGAATTGCGACGAGTATGATGGGCAGTGTAAATGTCCCCCTGGTTGGGGTGGAATCGACTGTTTACTTCCCCGTGCGTGTCGAGTTCTTGTGTGCGACGTCGCAGCGATGTACTGAGTGACACGTCAACCCGGCGTTTAGAGTGCGACTCGCTAGCGGATGGCGATCAGAGGACTCTTAGAGGGGACGAGCCATGTGAATGCACAGAAGGTTGGGGCGGGATCAACTGTAACGGTGCGTACACCATGTTCCGATACCCGACTTGTCACTGACGTCGAATATGGACACCCAGTTTGCAAGACCGACGCTGCGTGTGTTGGATTCCCGCTTGCTGGTGGTATCCATTCCGAGATGGACGAAGGGAGTGTGGCGAATATGACGTGTTACAAAGGCGGCGAGACAGTGTTTAATAACCACCAGATGTGTGATATCACCAGTGCGTTCCCTCCCTCCTTATCACCCTTCTCACCTCACCTGATATCACTTACCCCCAGACCGCAAAATTCTCGACATGCTCCCGGACCGGCCCCCACAAGTAACCTTCAGCTGCGACAACGCCACCTCCTCCTGCTCCTTCCAATTCTGGACCGCTCAACAAGAGTCATTCTACTGTGCGCTCGATACTTGTACCTCCGAGGCTAAACCGGGCTACGATACCAATAGCACTGTGTATGCGTGTGAGGGGATCAAGTGCAAGTGCATCCCGGGCAAGTTCTTGTGTGGGGAGGATGGGAGTGTTGGTGAGTTTCTCTTTCCGTTCTCCCCTTATGTTTGAGTGGTTTGGCTGATGCTGGGCGGAAAGACATATCCGACTTCCTAGTCGAAGAAATCCGTGGTCCGGCGACGTTCAGCTGTAAAACAGGCCAAGGATGCCGTTTCGAAGAACCGGCTATGAACCAGCTCATCAATGATATTTTCGGAGACGCGTATATCACGCTTGATTGTGATGGTGGAGAGTGTTTGCATTATTCGCAGGTTCCTGGGTATCATGTAAGCTGGTCAGTTCGCGCCTGGTTTGGGTTTTGATCTTGGGACAATGCAGCGCCCGCCTAAACCGGATAATACCAAATGGATAGCGCTGAGCAGTGCAGGAGCAGGGTTGATAGTTGTTTTGACGGTCGCGGGTACGTTCCACCACGCCTCCACCTCTATAATTCTCTGATTTTACGTCCTCGAATCCTACAGGCCTCTGGTACGTAGGCCACACCCGCACAACCTCTCCCGCCCACGGCCCCATCTCCCTCCCTCCGGATGACCCTTCGCACCCCCCAACCCACCCCGAACACATCCCCAGCACCCTCCACTTCTCCTCCCTCTCCTACACCCTCCCCTCCGGCCTCCCCGTCCTCACTAACGTCCGGGGAACCGCCCGCCCCGGCACCATAACCGCCATAATGGGTGCCTCCGGTTCCGGAAAGTCCTCCCTGCTCGACATCCTCGCCCACCGCTCCAAGCTCGGCTCAGTCTCCGGCACCATCCTGATCAATGGGCGCGAGTGCACGAGCTCGGAGGTACGGCGGGTGAGCGGATATGTGGATCAGGAGGACACGTTGATGGGTACGTTGACCGTGTATGAGACGGTGCTGTATAGTGCGCTTTTGAGGCTGCCGAGGGGGATGGGGGAGGGGGAGAAAATTGCGAGGGTTCTTGGGACGCTTGAGGAGTTGGGGATTAGGGGGATTGCGGGGAGGAGGGTTGGGGGGAGTGGTGAGTGTTTTTATTTATTTATTCTTGGTGCTTTTAGATTCTTGTTTTGTCGTCCCGCTCATGCATCCCACCTTCCCTCCCTAACAGGCAAACGGTCAATATCAGGTGGCGAAAAACGCCGCGTCTCCATAGCCTGCGAACTGGTAACCTCCCCCTCCATCCTCTTCCTCGACGAACCCACCTCGGGCTTGGACTCGTACAACGCCCAATCTGTCATTGAGGCACTGGGGAATCTGGCAAGGGTATATGGGCGGACTGTGGTGCTTACGATACATCAGCCACGGAGTGGGATTGTGAGGCTTTTTGATGAGCTTGTGCTTTTGAGTCGGGGGAGGTGTGTTTGGGCGGGGCCTATGAGAGGCGGGGTGGAGCGGGGGTTGGTGGATGCTGGTGCGGAGGCAACAGAAGAGGGTGCTGGAGAGAACGAGAAACAGGGTGTTGGAGAGTGGTTGGAGAGTATTGGAAAGGGATGTCCGACTGGGTTCAATATGGCTGATTATCTGAGTGAGTCTGGGGTTGTTATCGTCACCCAACCCTCCACCCCCCTCACGCGTCGGCTGATATACTCTTCTAGTCGACCTTACTGTGAATGCATGCATCGAGGATTCGTCTGACGACGACTCACCCGCAAGCACGTCCTCCCAGCCTTCCTCCTCGTCACACCTCCCTTCATCCCTCTCCTCCTCTGATGAAGAGCGCGCCGCCCTCCTTGCTTCTCCCGACGAAACTGAACTTCAAACCCGCGTTCCCTCCCGTAGGATGAGTATATCCTCCACCATCAAACGCAAGACTTCTCAGATTATGGATGCTGTGCGGGGCGGTCGAGACGGGGCGGACAGGGACGGGATGCCAGAAGGATTATCCTCGCTCGTAGCCGCCTACGAGAACTCGTCCACCGCACGCTCAATGCGCGCCGACTTCGACTCCGTCCGACTCGCGCACTCTTCGCAGCGCGCAAACGGCACCGTCGATCCGTCGGGCCAGCGAGCGGGGATGGACGAGATGCGCGATGTGGTGTCGGAGACAGGGATGGTGCGCGGACGGCAGAGAGCGAGTTGGGGGACTCAGTTTAGGATATTGAGTGGGCGGGCGTTTAAGAATCTGTATAGAGACCCTGCGCTGTTGACGGCGCATTACTTGAGTAGTGTTGGGTTGGCTTGTGAGTGGTTGCTTTTTTTTTTTTTCGGGTTTTCGCTTTCACTCCCCAGGCTCCCTGCTTGCTTTGTTTCCTTCGTTTGTTCCTCCGAGGGGAACTGGGGCGTGGTCTTTGGCGCGAGGATATGCTGACTAGCTTGGGCATACAGTGATCTGCGGTCTCTTCTTCCACAACGTCAGTAACGACATCGCAGGGTTCCAAAACCGACTCGGTGCGTTACTCATCGGTAGTTGACACTCGCGCACGCTAATTTAATGCGTGGCCGCACGGTCAACAGGCATATTCTTCTTCACCCTCACGCTCTTTGGGTTCTCGTGTCTTTCGAGCTTGGGATTGTTTGCGAATGAGAGGATTCTGTTTATGCGGGAGAGGTGAGTGCTAGCGCGCCATCGGGTGGGAAAGATGGGTGCTGAGGGGTTGGTACAGGGCGAACGGGTATTATTCTTCATTCACTTATTTCTCGTCCAAGGTAAGCCTTCTCGTCCTCTTCCTCTCCCCTCCCCTCTCACACACGCACCCCCAGGTCCTCTTCGACATCCTCCCCTTGCGCCTCGTCCCACCCCTCATGTTCGGCGGCATAGTCTACGGCCTCGTCGGCCTTGTCCCCACCGTCCCCGCCTTCTGGAAATTCATGTTCACGCTCGTATTGTTCAACCTCACCACTGCGAGTGTGATTCTGTTATTGTCGATCGCGTTTGAGAGCACGGGGGTCGCAAGTTTGGTGGGGACGTTGGTCATGTTGTTCAAGTGAGTGTCTTAACGCGTTTTCTTTCGCTCGCCTTAGCGCCCCCCAGTGGCGTGTTTTTTTTTCTTCCCCTTCACATGTTGAAGGATAGACGACTGACGAAAATGTTCATTATCCAGCCTCCTGTTCACGGGTCTCCTCATCAATCGGGAGACGGTGACCCCTATGTTGCAATGGCTGCATACGCTCTCGTTCTTCCACGCTGCGTTTGAGGCGCTGGCGGTGAACGAGCTGAGATACCTCCAGCTCAAGGAAATCAAAGTAAGCCCCGTATTCCCTACCTATTCCCGCAAGCATGACTGACGGTCGGGTACGTCAGTACGGCGTCGAATTGGACGTACCAGCCGCGACGATTTTGTCGATATTTGGGCTCCGTGCTCAGGTGCGTACCAAAATCTGGCTCATTTTTTGTGGGGTGTTAAGATGCTGATGCGCGGGTTTGTGTAGTCGTTCTGGTGGCCCAATATTTCGCTGCTGGCGATTTTCTTCGTGACGTTTACGACGTTGAGTTTCTTGATGCTTCATTTCTTCGTCAAGGAGAAGCGGTGAGCGTTATTATGTAGGAGTCGGTGCCGCGAGGTGGTGGGACGTTGTCACGACTGATCCGCGAATACGATCGGTGGAAGTATTCGGGGCCGATATGTCCTGGCGCGAGGTGATGGCGATCGGAGGGGATGTAGTGATAGAGGGTATATCATTCCACTATTTCATGTATCTGTTCATAAGTCTTTTACTTCCAATACATGCTACATTCATTTGACATCCCCAGGTCCTCGTTGCCTGCCTTGAGGACAATGAGCTCGCGTGGCTTCCGCTTTGGTACATTAATGACTAGATTTGGTATACTTTGTATTGGGTTATTTGTATTCTGTGGCCTTGCCAAAGCGGGAGGTGTCAGTGGTTGTATTAAGGTGGTTGAGTCGTTGGTTTCGCTTTCCTCAAGAATTCAAGATTGTACAAAGTTGTTTCCTTTCGTTTTATTATCGTGAATCAGCGCCATGGTACGTCGCAAAAACAAGTCTCCATGTTTCTGTGTTTATCCTGACACTGATATTGTATTTTTTGTGGCAGTCGACGACGTACGGGCGCAACCGACAGTCGATGAGCGACATTGAACAAGAGTTGAACCAAATATTCGAATCACACCCGCTTTCGCGTCTCAATCAATCAGACGAGCCAACAATCCCTGCAGACGCGCTTCCAGATGTCATTCGCGAATTCTCAGAGCTTTACAAGGGCGTCGAGCTCCTTGCAGACTCCGAGATGGAAATGCTGCGTGCACTGCTAGCGAGTAACCCAGGCATCGAAGTCACACCACAAGTGCTACTACAGTTTATTGCAGAAAGGACGAAACACAGTCCGAGAGAATCGCCAGGGAAAAGTGAACAATCCCAACAACTTCCACGTCACAGCCCCGAAGATTCACCACAGGAAGAAGACGAAGAAGGTGAGGACGTCACGTTCCCCAATGCTCGAGGGCGGACACCGTTCTCGAGGAGCACGAAATCGTCGCGTTCTTCGAGCCAGAGCTCAGCCGGTACGTCCAAAGTTCGAAGTCGCCCACCGAGTGTACCACCCAAGACACCAGTGAGCGGTGGACCGCCCTCGGCGTTTGATACGTCAAGGCGGCAGCGGACAACACCGCTGAGCGTGAACGCGCCCTCGAGCTGGGCGAAGAGACCTGCACCTGCCAGTCGGCGGAAGAGCGTGGACGGCGGATCGTCCTCGCGCAATTCGAGCGATACAGAGGTGCGTGCCATATGACCCGCTTACTGGACGCGTCGCATTGACATGCCACTGACACTACGCCTTCACAGTCATCAGTCACGAGCCCCTCCACATGGGGTCGAACACCGGGACGCACGCGTGCCCCATCAAATCCATCAAACCCCACAAGTCCCTCTACCTCAGGCCTCGGATCCCCCCCTCCCTCCTTCGCATCACCGCCTTTCGGCAACCGCCCTCATTCTCGCGCCCACTCCCAACCCTTCAACTCAATCGGCTTCCACTACTCCTCACCAGACCGTGACCGCGACGGGCCGATGTCGCCTAACGAGTCCCCCGACACGTCTTTTGAGCAGTCGTTTGATTATCCGCGGGGCGGAGCAGACGCGTTCATCGACAGTATCTCCTCCTTGCCTATGCCCCGGAGCTCTGCCTCCGATTCAGGCTCGGGCTCCGACAGCGACGAAGACGAATCCTCACTAGGTCTCGTACTCGACCGCTCAGCAACCTCGTCGACTGTGTCACTGGAGCCGCTGGATAAACTGGATGTGTTACAGAAAGCGAACGCGGAGCTAGGGAGGAAGTTAATGGAGGCTGATCGGGCGTTGCAGAATAAGCTGGTGGAGCACGATAATGACCTTGAGGAGATGCAGGCACGGTTGGAGGAGCTGAGGAGTGAACTTTCGGCTACGAAGAGGGAGGAGAAGGAGTTGAGAGCCAAGGAGGTATGTTGTCTGCCGTTGCTCCGTCATTGGACGCCGGACTGAAAAAATAACGCGTTCGTAGCGCGTCAACTCGACGCAGATGGCAGCTCTCGAGAGCGAGATCGCGAAGTTGCAAAAGAGCCTCGAGAATGCGCGTACTGCGTATCAATCCCTCCAAAAACAATACCAAGAGCAATGCGGTATGTACACAGGTCCCTCCCGCCTCACGATCCTGCTAATCTAACCCCACTCCCAGCCGAATCCGAACGCTACCGAAACAGCCTCCGCCGGCGCGACCAAGAACTCAAAGATCTCCAAGATGCCGCAGCGCTGCAAACCCTCGAGTCCCATAAATACCTCCGCGAACACGATAGCTACGAAGAACGTCTCTCCCAGCTCGAGTCCGAGCTCGCAGACGCCCAGTCGGCACATGCACAGCTCGACGAACAAAAGCAGGAGAATTTGATGTTGAAGGAGACGATTGATAGGATGAGGTTCGAGATGGATGAGATGAGGAGTTTGGGAGGCATGGGGAGTAATGGGGGGCCGGGGAGCGCGAGTGGAAGCGCGAGGGGGAGTGTTAGTAAGAGTCTTGGGGCGGAGTTGTTGGGGAAGATGGGGGCGCAGTGGGGGATGGAGGAGGATGAAGAGGAGGGGGAGGGTGTGAATGTTGATGGTGATGATGAAGAAGGTACGGAGGGCGAGGAGGAGGATGTTATCCAGACTATCATCACGCGGAAGAAGCGGGTGCGTTGCCTTCCTCATTCGTTACTGCCCAGCACCACTGACCATACCCCTACCTAATCGCAGAAAGTGACAGGACGAGCGAACAAAACCGAGACTGTCACGTTCGAAGAGACCAGAGAATACTCGGACGCATCGACACAATACTACTCCTCAGAACACACTTCCATCTGCGCGACGCAAACTGATCCCGAACCACGCGTCCTCACTTCAACATTCGCAATCCAAACGGAAGAATCCCTCTCATCTTCCTTCGCCATCCAAACCGACCCCGAACCCCTCCCCATCCCTCGAATCACAG
>KN839841.1:0-10319 GCA_000827185.1 Hydnomerulius pinastri MD-312
CCACGCCTGCTTAAGTATGGCCTCGATGAGCTCATACGGAAGAGCAAACTTGACAATATGCAGCTCAAGCTTGTTCGAACGGGCTATACAAAGAGGCAAGTAAATATAAGGTTATAGGGAAGGAGACATGGGGTGTAACCAACCTTTAGGTTTGCGCAGGCAAAACAGGCTCAAAAGTGACCTGATGACCGTCACAGCGCGCAGTTAGCATCCTCGGCACGGAAGGCAGAGATCGACATCATACCTCGGAAACATTGGTCATGCTCAAACGACATAACGTCGACAGCGACAAAAAATCAAGGGCTCAGTAGACAAGAATTAAAGGACCTCACAGCAACGCGCGTAATAGTACTTGCAGGTCAGCTTTCCGAACCTGGGCAGCAAACTCTCAGCTAAAGTCGAATTCTGGAAGTTTTCTCTGGACCTTGAGATTGCGCTGTTGGTCATGCGATAATCAAATTGATTTCATTCGTCTGTGCCCATGCTCCGACCATCCTGATCTATGTACTCACCAGGATTGGTGGCTATTCTTTGACGACTGGACTCAGATGTGCGTTGTGAGCTTGTGACGAGGCACATTCGGATGACGACCCGAAGAAGCAAGTGCGTGGCACTGCGTGCTGCCTCATTGAAAGCTACTTGCCATATCGGACGCACTTGCTCTACCAACAAAAAGCAACATACCCATGGTCCGTGCGCGCGTACGTCTGAGTATATAAACCTTTGCTGAACATGATGGCAACTCATACTTACCTTGATGGCATAGGCTCCTTCATCTACCTGGGTTTATGGGCCGTGGGGACCTTCCATAGCACGGCGACCCTGTCCATACAGAGGGTACCCACGGTTTGTATGGGCTCCGGCTCATGCACCGTCTCAATATTTCCCAGTCCTGCCACGGCCACTCTGGCTGGGCAGGCCATTTTTTTTTCGATCTTTTACGGTCCTAACCCTAACCCTAGTATATCTCTAAATAAGTCAATTACTTCACCAAAGTGTTTGTCGGCTATCCATTTTGTATGGATTCGTTACAAAATGAATAGTTCTTCTGGCAAAAAGTGATATTTTGGTGTACAACAACCTGCGACCAAGACTACAATTTAGATCTAACACCTTCACCTTGAACAGTCTATGGACGGTGACCGCATCAATCATCCCGCACCACCTTGATGTTCTGCGCTAGCTTGAGCATGATTCCGGTTGAGCAAACTGAGACTTGAAACGTACTTTACTGCAATCGAATGGATCCAGTCCTGCAGCAACTCTGCTTCCTGCAATCATTGCACTCCAGTCCATTGTCTCCCACTTGTTTGTGCCTGTGCACTTCTGTGCTTCATGAATGCTCTGAGCAGTCACAAGGCGTTGGTGAGCGACGTCTATAACAGGCATGGGGCAAGAGTGCTCTGCAGACAGTTGTCGCATATGCCTGGGTAGGTATCATTCAGCAATTTGACACAAGGTAGGAATCTCTCGCTTACATTGTCACACCTATGCACCCTTCGACTGTATACCCAACCTCCCCGAAGCGGTCGTTGACCATCTTCTCGCCGAATATAAGGAGGCTTTGGTGAATTTCAGTCCCTCGCTAAGGTATTTTGCCCACTTGCCCCCTTACCTTGGTGCTGGCATGATATCTGAGAGTTTTGTCAGACATGCACTTTCCTCGCATTAGCCGGCCATACCTTGTACCAAGTCCTGGACGACGCGCGCACCGACGCCGGATTTTTCACCGAGGGTCTGTACTTCCGCGAGGAGCTCGTTTGCGCCTGTGAGCATCATATTCCCGAGGAGCTTTAGCGTATGTGCTGAATGCACCGTGTCAAAATGAATCGAGGCCCGTCACAAGAATATTCTAGCGCACCTTTCTCGGCGCCCCCACCAACGTCGATCACTTTGCAGCCAACTCCCGGAACCAGCAGATGTGCTACCTCCTTTTTTGCATTGTAGTCGCCACTCATCAACACGAGGAGCTTTCCACCTATCGCTGCCGCTGGGGGGCCAATAACTGGGGCAGCTACGAAGTGACAGTGAGGGAAACCTGAGAGAAGTTTGTCGACTTGGCCTGTTCAAGACGCGCCCAGCTCTTAGTTCCACCCTAATTATTAGGCGGGTTCTCCTCACCAGCAATGCCCGGGTAAATCTACAAAGACTATCAAAACGCTGCTTAAATAGCTTAGCAAGGTATATTTGTGCTCACCGTGCTAAATTCCACGAATATTTTGCGTGTTGTTGGTGGATTTTGCTACACAAGCATCAACCATAAGTGAGTCCGCGCTTTGTACAAGAATCTTTCCCGTACCTTCAACGTTTCTGCGAAATCGTTGTAAACCGCAATCACAACAGCGTCGCTGGCAAGATTTGTGAATATGATATCGCATTCGATGACAAGCTGAGCTGGACTCGACGCGACTCTCACAGCCGCTTCACCGGTGTCCTGAGCCAGTTTCTCAGTTTTAGCTGCCGTCCGATTGTACGCAAGAAGGGGCGGTGATGCGTCGTCTCGAGACTTCAGTGACAGTGCCAAGTTACGAGCCATGGCGTAGCCCATCGCGCCGAGTCCATAATACCCAACTTGGGGTGGCAGGACTCGAGGAGTTGGTGGGCGGGAGAATGGCAGCGCGCCTGGAAGTGCAGCGGGTGGGGTTGGGTTTGCCATGATGGTCGTAGTGTTCAACTTGAGGGGCTGTAGTTCGGACAACGAGCATTTATCGATGTTCGGCTTAGCATGACGCTTCCATGGCAGATCCAGACGATACAGGGGTAAACAAGTGAGAGTGGAGATAACGAGTACAACACAAGTACAACAACGGTAAAGATGTGTTGGTCAGTGGCGTCTATGATTTGGAAGTGTTATACGGTGGGTCCTTCGTTGACCGGCCAAACATTCTCATTCCAGAATCAACTGGCACTAGATCCGCAGCTACGGCTTCATCATTCAATCATCGCGAACAACGTGGTTGGTGCCCTAGCCAAGACGCATCTGAGTCAAACTATCATACCAATAAAAGGCGATATCACGCACCTTGCTGCTATCAAAGGGGTCCAAGCCTGCTGCTACCCTGCTGCCTGCAATCATTGCGCTCCAATCGATGATGTCCCATTTCTGGGTTCCGGTTACCTTCTGGTCTTGGTGGATAGAGCGGGCAGTGATCATGCGCTGGTGAGCGATGTCGATCGCGGGCATAGGGCAGTTGAGTTCTGCTGTCAAGCGACGAATGTGACTGAAAAAGGACGTTAAGAAAGAATGAGTCAGGGGCTGGATTGATTACTGACACTGAGTCTTTGATTCCTCCGTCGATGGCAAATCCGTTGGATCCGTCGAAGCGATCGTTGACCATACGATCACCGTACGCGATTAAACTAAAACGAGCCTTTAGTCTCTGTGACTAACTCAAGGGAGTCATCGAAACATACCCAGGGGCAGGCATGATCTCTGCATAACCCATGAGATAGTGTATTTAGGACATTGATCTGATTACACACCTTTCACAAGACCGTATACAGTCTGAGCGCCGATGCCTGACTTCTCGCCCAGTGTGAGGGTCTCAGCAAGCAGCTCGTTAGCACCCATGATCATGCCGTTTCCGATCAACTTGAGAGTGGGAGCTGACAGCGGTATATGAGAGAACTGGGCTGCGCTATATCGTATTCACAGTACCTTTCTCAATGTTACCACCGAGGTCAATCACCTTCCTGCCAACACCAGGAACCATAAGGTAGGCGACCTCTTTCTTGGATCGGTAGTCACCGCTCATGGCAATGACGAGTTTCCCGGCATCTGCTCCCATGGGAGGTCCAAAGACAGGGGATGCAACGAAATGGCAGTGTGCAAAACTCGAAAGGAGTTTGTCGATGTCACCTGAAAATGACACCGTTAATTTAGCTGGATTCTTATAATCTCGATGCTCATGACTTACCGGACAGTGTCGGGTAAATCTTGTAGATATTAGACCGTTATCAGACACCAATATTGAAGGAAGGTTACTCACCGTGCTTGTATCAACGAAGATCTTGGTTTTAGTAGGTGGCACTTCCTGGTTACGTATACGTTAATTCAGTTCACTCTGTTATCGCGGAGCAGACAACAGATGTAACGTACTGCAAGTGCTTTCGCGAATTCATTGTATACGCTTTGGACAGCAGCATCGTTTGCGAGGTTGGTAAATATCACGTCGCACTCTGTCGCAAGCTGCGCAGGGCTCGATGCGACTTTGGCAGTCGATGCGCCAACCTCCTTGACAAGCTTTTCCGCCTTGGCTATGGTTCGGTTATACACGAGAACCGGCGACGATATCGATGGGTGTGACTTTCGTGTGTTCGCGATGTTACGGGCCATGAAGTATCCCATTGCACCGAGACCATACCAACCGATCTGGAGGGGGTGAGCTCCTGGGGTGGAAGGGCGAGAGAAAGGAACTGCGTCGGACTGCATGACTGATTGGAGTAATCTGGAAGTGTCGGCCATTGTGGTCTCCGCCGTTCTTATATACAGTGGGGTGGCGAGGAGATAATTATCTATATATAATACTAACCGTGAGCTCAGGAAGAGGGGGCCGCTCGCAAGCCGTGGTTCTGGTGTTTGGTGACACGGAGACCCAGAGATATGATCATATTTCCTGAACGGATTCCCGAAACGGAAGGAAGTGATCGTGATTGTTTCCGCCCCCTCACGTGACTTACGTTTATGGGTGATGGACGCACGTGATCTATCGCCGTGAACAGAGCCATCTGTTCGCAGGGAGTTCAGACGTCCAGGAGCAAGTCGTGTACCTCGAAAGCCAAGGCTTGCTGCGAGCCGTCTGCAAGCCTTCTTGCTTGCAACCACCACCATCATGCAGCAGGCAGCCTTTCAGCCGTACCAACAGCAGAACAAGGGAACTTTGCTTCCAGGTCAAACAATCTCCGTAAACAAGTACACAGTACAGGTGGAGAAGTATCTTAGCCAAGGTATGTTTTGAAATGGATCCCCCGCTCCGTCGGTGACTGAAGAATCAATGATTCTAAGGTGGCTTCTCCCATGTATATCTCGTGAGGACTGCAACTCCAGTGTACAACACGACGCATCATGTCCTCAAACGCATCGCCGTTCCAAATGAAGCAATGCTCACGGAGGTCAAGAAAGAAGTCGATATCATGGTGCGCAGTGTGATTGCCAGCCATATCTCATAGGCTTCACACCTTACTATCAGAGGATCCTGAAAGGGCATCCCAACGTCGTATATCTGATCGACGCTGCTTGGCATAGGATGTCCAATGGCCAATACGAAGTTTTTATCCTTATGGAGTTCTGTCCAGGTATGAGACGCCCCTCTCTCCAAGGAAACCGCTCATTTCGATGGTCGTCAGGGGGAGGTATAATTGATATGATGAATAGGCGTCTTAGGGAACGCCTCACAGAAGCTGAGATCCTGCAGATCTTTGTCGACGTTTGCGAAGGTGTCGCCGCTATGCACAACCTCCGGCCCGCTCTACTACACCGCGATCTCAAGGTTGAGAACATTTTGCAGTCGTCCAGTACCACATTCAAGCTCTGTGACTTTGGATCAGCCACACCCGTCGCGCCCCGACCACCATCCACAACTCAGGAGATCAGGGCACTTGAGGCGGATCTCAATCGCCACACCACGCTTCAGTATAGGGCCCCAGAAATGGTCGATCCCTACCTGCGTCGCCCCGTCGATGAAAAATCAGAC
This sequence comes from Hydnomerulius pinastri MD-312, assembly GCA_000827185.1. Taxonomy (NCBI): domain Eukaryota; kingdom Fungi; phylum Basidiomycota; class Agaricomycetes; order Boletales; genus Leucogyrophana; species Leucogyrophana pinastri. The sequence continues at coordinate 5,694 of KN839841.1, forward strand.
GTATGGGCATTAGGCGTGTTGCTGTACAAGCTCTGCTACTACACGACTCCTTTCGAGGAACATGGCCCCTTAGCCATATTGAACGTGCAATACCGCTTTCCACCGTATCCCGTATATTCTGCGCCACTCAATGCTATGATTGGTATGCAGGCCTCCTTTTATCGCTCTTCGCATGATTAAAATGGTGTTTCAATGTAGCGTCGATGCTCCGCGAGCATGGCACTCAGAGGCCTTCCGTTTTCGAGCTTCTCACACAAGTTCATCGCATGCGCGGCACCAAATCACGCTTCACCTATAATATCGCACCACCGCCGCCCCTCTCACCTCGTACTGCACAGTCTAATTCCGCTAATTCTCTCGACAATCTGGTATCATACCGCCCTTCTTCCAACAGTACAAACCAGCCAGCAGGTCAATCAAAGGGTACGGGTGCTGGTGTGCAGGCTAGGGAGAAAGTGCTAGAAGCAATTGCTCCCATGCGACGCGGGCGTCCCTCTACTGCGCAGCAGGCCGAACCGGCTCCGCCCAGCACTTCGCGGCCGCCAAGTCCACCCAAAGGACCACCCCAAACGCCAGCTAAACCAGCTAAGCAGGATTTGCTCGGTGATGACTTTGGTGCCGAGGAGGACAGAGCTTGGAAAGCCATGAAGAGCAGTGCGTCGAGTGCTGGAAATGTCAGAGCTCACAAGTCTGGTGGCGCTACAACGTCAGCGTGGAAACCAAAGAGCTCTGCGCCTGGTGGATTGGATGCTACGTGGAGTGTTGAGTCCCTGACGTCCAAAATGACCGACGGAGACGCGCGCTCACCTAGCGCTGCATTTGGCGACAACTTCGCGGAGAAGCTGTGGAATGCGTACGATGGTATGAAGACAGGATCAGGTGTTGCTCCAAGTGCACCCTCGGAGAAGGTGACTCCATCGAAAATCGCACCACCGCCAGAGGGCTCGCGTAACACGAAGCTTGTGATTACGAAAGGGAAGGACGCTTTCGATGGCTTGGGTCTGGCACCATCTGTTGCTCCGGCACCAACCTTAGGCGAGGCCCGTAAACTGAGGACTGGGCTGGCTTCACTAAATGGCTATAACCGTGCTGCTATCACTCCAAGTCCAAACCTCACAGTAGCAAAGCCTTCCTCTTCCCCTGCGGTCAGACCTACTCCCTCGCCTCGCCCGTCACTACCCCACACGAGTTCGTCGTGGAGAACTAGTCCTTCCATGCAACCCACCTTAGCGTCGACTCCCTCTAATCCTCCGGTCTTGCCTCAGCTTGGTGATATAGCTGCTGAAACGCGGTTCCCCTCTTTGGAAGAGCTGGATGCGACTTTCGGCTCATCCCCAAATCCCCCACATTTAGCTTTAGAGCCCTCCGTCGGGAAGGAGAGGACCGTGGACCTATCCGTACCGTCAGCTCCTTCACTCCCACTCCGTCCAACTCCTCAGCGCCCTGCCCCTGGGTCTTCCTTTGTGCAAAGTAGCGTCCGCTCCGAGCAGGTCACTGGGGTTGCGATGCGTGACTTAAAGGAGGAACACTCGCGAAGGTTCGGAGGTTTGGAGGACAGCGACGGTGTCTCACCATCGAAACGCGCCAGCTATCGACCTGCGTCACGGCCATCATTGTCTAGGAAGCATAGGAGCAGCACCTCGTTTAAACCTTCACAATCTCGCCAGTCTCATGATCTCCTTAGCATGGGAGGCGACGCGACCGCCGCGCCTTTGGCTCCGCAAATGACTCCACAAAAGACTCGCGAACCCAAGGACTGGCTGACAGGAGACGTCGACACTCTCATATCCCCAGTGAAGGGTGGTGGGTTTGCTGATGTCAACCTTCCTGAAACACCAGTACTGCGCGAGTTCACCAACAAGCGGTCTTCGTTCATCGAGGAGAGCAACGTCCCCATACAGTCGCCACAGGAGGCTGTTACCGGCCAACAGTCACCTCAACAAGCCACGCGAGTGCAAACGCCCCCTTCTCCAACGAAGAAACCCTCGCGAAGTTCGCGGTCCAAGGAGCGTAAGCAGAGCACGGGTACAGTGGCTTCAGATCATTTCAAAGAAAAGAGCTTTCCGAGTCGCTCGTTCCCCACTGGACCTTCGGCGAAAGCCGCTGATCATCATCAGAGCTCAAAGATGGGGTCGGCCACTCGTCCATCCCCCGAAAGGTCTTCGTCTTTGGACTACTGGAATGCTTCATCGACTTTGGAGTCGCCTCGGGAGGGAAAGATGTCTTCAAGTGATGAAGACAGTCCCGAAGATGCTGTTGGGATCGTGTCATCCAAACATGTTGGGAATGGAGCAGCCCGAAGGCACAAAGGGAGGCAGAGCTCTGTGCACGATTTGGTTGACCTCTGGGGCGGCGGAGTAGTTCAGACGAAAGACAGGCTGAAGGATTCGATACCTAGCACGTCGGTTGACCCGAACAGGGACTTTGGTGCAAAGTTGCAGAAGAGCCGGTCCATGGTTGCCCCGCCAGCCATGAAGCCTAGAGCGAGCTCGCCACAGCGCATGCAGCTCCCCCCGTCTGGGGCGATCGAAGTGCCCCGATCACCTAACAGGTCGCCCAACCGGCGCTCTCCGAACTCACACATCAAACAAATGTCGGCTGTGACGTCTTCAGCATCTGCTGCCCCCGCACCGGCATCTCGAACGCGCCCACAGTCTCTACTCGTCTTCCCAATATCGAAGTCTGTTTCTGATGGCAAAGTAGATACGCCCGCAACACCCTCTGGTCTTTCCGTTCCACCAGACGGTTCTCGTAAGAGTGGTGTCCGTCGAACCTCCATCACAGACATGGTTCAAAGATACGAGGCTATTGGGAAAGTTGTAGGCGTTGGGCCTCCTCCAGTAGTGCCCAAACCAGCAGGTCTGAAAGTTGCCACACAAGCCACAGGTTCGGTAGCACCTGGGCGTTCTTCCGTGCAGCCCTCCCTGAGCTCCCCCGTCGTGTCAAGGTTTACCTCGTCGCGACCTAGCCATACCACTGAAGACTCTTCCTCCGGCGCGGACCTCGACAAGAGACAGTCGCCGACGACCTTCCACAGGCCTAGTTTCACTGGTCTGGCCGAGAAACCCGACCCGTCAAGGAGCCAGGGTTCATTCACAGGGCTACCGACAGGCTCGTCTAGCAAACTGATGTCCTCAGGAACATCACAAGGGCGCTTCGATGGTCTGCCTTCCCCGCCAACAGCCTCCGTCCCAAAGGCCACCACGCCATCAGAGGAGGGGCAACGTTCACCATCCCCTGAAAAGCCTTACCAAGGGGTCGGCAAGCTTATTGATCAATGGCAGAGAAAAACAGAAGCCGAGGCACCTCGTGGCCCTGCTCCACGACGAGGAGGATTTCCCCCGAGACGAGCTGGTCTCGTTTCAGGAGGTATCAGCCGGGACAGCTGATTCTTTTGATTCTTGGACTGTGTATCTTTGATAGTAGTAGCCCCTCCTTATTTACTTGTTGCGGACCAGAAAACGCCATTCACGATCATTTACGACGACGAACAAGTCCTTTACGAAACCATTCATGGTAAGATTAATATGTGCGAAGTCACAGATCCAGCGCATACCTATGGCGTCTCATCCTCATCCTCCTCACCGATATCAAACACAGTACTGTCAGAAGGTCGAGAATGGTGCGCCCCACTAAACAGTTGTCTCGCGACATCTCGACCTTTGCCATGTTGCCACGATTCCTGATCCTCAGAAGCTCTATTGCCCTTCACCAAATCGGTATCGCCAGCAATACCGAGCTCAAGAGCGGCAGCGTCCGCACGAGCCAAGTTTGACTCATTAGGATGGATAAATATGACTTCTGGCTTTGACCTGGCGCGGGGTCGATGACCTGGATAAGCTGTGCGACGTCTCCCAGTCGAGGTGCCGAGGAGTGGCTCTTCGACACTGCAGAAGGAGCTTCAGACGAAACATTCCTGCAATGAGTAACCTCATTCACGCACTGCCTTTCCGAGTCCGGCTCTTGATAATCAAGATACTCGATGGCAAACTGTCCCATCGACAGTGTGATGACCTGTCAAGATGTTCAATTCAGAAGACGTCACGAGAAAGCGAGGTTGACAAACAACAACAGCGATAGCTCTGCAAGTTCACGTTAGTCTGGTCGGCGCAACAGCTGATCGAAGAGCTCACCCAAGCTGATAAGACATAGCTACCAGCATGTACAGTCTGCATTCTCAGTCAGCCAGTCCGGAGGCATGGTGTGATACCATTGATAAGATTGCTCACAATCTCAAGAAAGTCACAAGTCCGTACGCCGAACTTCTCCACCACGCGTTCGCGAGTCGCGAGCGCCGTGCCCAACGTGGCTGGACATTTTTGTTCAAAACAACAGTCAAAATTCTAGATGCACAGACGGATCAGAGACACCGACACTTGTAGAGTAGAGACACCGGTACCTTTCAGAGAAACATATCACAGATATAAGCACAGAGCTTAGGAGAAATGACCAGAATGAATCTAATCGAAGTGAACTGAATAGCACATGCTCCCTAAGGAATCCGATATGTAGATAGTCTACCCAACCATCCATGAGGTCCTTAGTAGCAAGCTGAGTTAATAAGTAAAGTGTGAAACGCAAAAGTTGATGGACCTATACTCGCATGTAACCACGATAACCCTGAGC
>KN839841.1:11218-24730 GCA_000827185.1 Hydnomerulius pinastri MD-312
CTGAGCGGCTACGGTGGCAACAAGACCAAATGCGTTCATCCCGCGCTGTGCCATAGCAGAGCCCTCTGGGCAGATCCTCAACCCGGGACGTCGCGTCACTGCTCATCACGCAGGTAGGAACAATTGAGCATGATTCATCGAGAACCGAGCCAGAGCACTATGTACTATTCCAACGAAAATTACAAGCCACCCTCTATATGGAAACAGTGAAGAAAAACATGAAAACGACGGTAAGAATCCGAGTCATCACACTTATGGATGTGCAATGCACACATCATGTTGTGCGCGCGCCGCCGCGCAAAGATCCGGATTCCATGAAATGATGACGCCTAATGTCCTTCATCGTCAGCGAGGGAGAATACCGCATGAACTCTCCGAGATCGTCAAACTGCACCAAGGTTTCGGTCGCACCAGGTCAGAAACGAACCCGAGGTAAGTCATCGCCAGCATAAACAGCCTCGAGATCGAATGACCGTTTCAACCCCAACAAGAAACTACGCCGCTCGATAAGTCATCATTGTTCTCATTGACGGCCGTCGGATCCATGGGTAGGTGGCAACCAGCGGACTCGAAGTTCTGGATAGTACTATGATAATAACAGCGTTGGACGATCCAAGTCAGCGTCTAAGAAGGTTAGAGAGCTGCGCAGGCGGTGGTGCAGATTAATATCATCCATGGTAGACCCAGAGTTGAATATTTTCCCCACGGCGTCAAATTTCGAATTCGTGCATTCCCACGAATTAATGAAATGTAAGCCTTCCACCTACCGGTTCCATGAATAACTTGCCAAGTTGCGTGAGCGCTTGAGCGGCCACTGTGTAAAAACTGGCAGGTTGAAATATATATTCAACCATCCCAAGTCCATAATGATGTACAGCACGGATAAATACAAGACCACGAATTATCAACAAAGCATCATTTACCGCTAGGTTGTAGTTGACCAGCGAACTTGCCTCAAGAATTCTTCGCCCCATTCCGACAACGTCTCCGTTCCATTAATGCAAGCGCTGCCTCCGCAGCCTTCTGCTCCCTCCACTCGCACGATTCTCGATATTCGCAGGTACTAGATAAGATTTAGCATGTCAATGCGAACGTACTGCGACGGGGCACTTACAAGCATCGATTTGATTGAGCAACTTCTACACCTCTTGCGGGACGAGTACCAAGCCACCATTCCAGAACGTTCGCAAGATGTGTGTCAAGTTGGCCATCATTCATCAAAAATTCCTTGGTTCCAATAATGTCCGAGGTGGTGTGTTCTTCTCCCTCACTCTCTGGTTCCAATGTCGGTGACCTTGATCGACTGGAGGATGGGCCGCCTTCAAAAATAAAACTGAGCCACCGTGGCGAAGCAAACCACTCAAGGGATTCTCACTATTGGCTGCATCTCCGTGAGGAACGGATGATGTTCCTGCGGCTTGGTCGCGAGCGTTCTGTGCGCATGATAACAATGATTGCTGTATTGCCCATGCAAGCTCAGAATCCTCCTGCTCCGCACCGGACGGGTTAACGAGCTGCTTCCAAGCGGCTGAAGCACCACCGGAGTTGGAAGAACCTGCTTGCTTGACGTTTTGCGCAACAAGTTGAGAAAGGTTAATAGCCTCTCCCTCTTCGTGACCAATATGGCGCAAGCTCTGCTCGATAGCGCGAGCAAGGTCTAATTCCTCTTGAAGCGCTAGGGCCTCCAGAGGGTCTTCTGTCTCCGCGGTTTCCTTGCCTTTACCTTTATCTTTGCCCTTTCCCTTCCCCTTGGTCGCACCCAGTGATTTTCGGTACACAATCTGGAGCTCTGGGTTAATCCCTTTGAGGTGAGCCCTTTCCGTCCGCTCCGAATGGACAGTGGATATCCATACGGCGACCAAACGCTCGAGGTCCACGCGAAGATCCTCGTCAAAGGTGGTGTCGGCGAGACTGCTCCACTTGATGTCTTTCAGGAACTGGTCCGAGAAAGGTTTGGTAGGCTTGAGGTTCATTCGTCTCCAAAAGTGATCAAAATCAAAGGCTTCAGGAGCCAGAACGGAGGATAGCATGCGGTGGTACAACATTAGCTGGAGTCTTGATGACAATGTTTCTTCATCCGGAGGGATATAATGAGCCTTGCGCGTCTTGTAGTCAATAATACGCAGTTCATAGGCATCACGCGAAGAGCTGGAGCCTGGCTGTGGGCGGTCCACGGCGTCACTTTGAATGACCATAGCTGAATCCTCACTGACTTCATTCGCATCAGAGGACGAACTCTCCGCTTTCCCCGGTGATCCAGGGAAGAAAGTAGTAATTTGCTGTTGCGATGGTGAGGCAAACCGCCGCTGTTTCTTCTTTGCCGGAGATCCAGGGGGCGGGGTTGGAGAGCGTTTCGCTGCTGAGTACTGTCCTTGGTTTTCGGGGCTCAGAGGGGACCTGGTTACCTCGTCCTTTGTCTCGTCAGCAATGAGGAAAGGTATGGACCAAGAAAGCGTACTATTACTCCGAGGACAACTTGACCATGCGTGATCGTGAACACAGGTAGTTCTCTCTGGATGTCTGTCAGGTTCATCGGCGGAGGGATGAACAAGGAATTGTTTACCGTAAGTCCGTTAATCCGAAGTTCATTGAATCCTTCAATTAACTGCACGAGACTGCACGAGGCACATCAGCGACGGTGTCTCTCGATTACGCCTCACTTACCGCAGACCGAAGCGTTCTTCGTCTGAGAAAACCTGGACAATAACTTTCTCCGGTCGCAATTCTTCTTCCAGAGCTTTATGTACAACCTTAAGTCCGTTTTAAAAAAATGTTGGTCGATTTATAAAATGCCTCCTCTTACCTTTCCTCGTTTGAGCCTTCGGTCATTTGTCTGAGCTACATCTTGACGGACACGAATTTCCTTGCCGCTTTTGGACTTGAAAGACGAAGGTCGTTGCTCGAGTGGTCTGTTCCTCTGTCCATAGAGCCCGTATTCAAACTGTACCTCACACCTAGTCGAAGTGAGATACTGGAGTAGAAGCGGGTTGGCATTCCTTACCAGGTGGGACCTACAAGCTCCGTCACAGAGAAGGACTTCTTCCAAGAGCAAAAACGTTCAAATGGGCTTTGGTATCGCACCGTCGCAGCAGGCTGCAAAGTAGAGCGCGCACGCCCCCCATGATAACGGTTGCCTGGGACGCGTTCGTCTAACGGGGGAAGAGCCTTGACATTTTCAGGACAAGTGTCAGTTTCGAGCTCCATAGCTATCTGAATGGCTGGGCCACCCGTTGGGCTGGCGCCGACCCCAGTGTTATCTAGTGAAGATTCAGACAGAGCCTCACTAGATTTGCCGCGTGTTTTGCGTGAGACATCCGCGTCGATACACGCCAGGTCTTCCTCGGTGAACTCAGAAAAATTGTATTCGTCGAATTCGTCGGACGACATGGGGAGCTAAAGATCATGAACAATATATGACCTTGTGTGTGGTGTTAGCGCAAGTCCCGAAGCCGCTACCTATTTTGCTCACCATGCAATACGCTGCTCAGTGCTCACCGTCACGGTGACTTTGAACAATGAAACGCGGCGCGTGCGGCGTGTCAAGCGCATGTAGCTTTTGGCGGAGATCACGTGATAATGACATCAGTCTTCCCAGTTTACTTTCCCACGCCTACTTACTCTTTTACCCCTCGATTCACAAATTATGACCCATTGCGACCTGTACCAGCCGAAGGCTTCGATCGTCCTCGGTAGTTAATCACACAACGCCCACGGGTATGGGAAAGTGCTTGGTAGTTCCGACTTGCAGAGGAGTCTGGCTTAGGCCCTACAACCATGACGTGTAGCTCAATGTGTTATCTTGGATCTAAACGATGACGGACGAAGCGGCGACATATGGTTACAATAATAGGTATGTGATGGGATCGCCTCAGCCGCATAGCTCACATTGCGACGGACTCGGACAGAGAGCGTTTTTGGAGCCCCGATCGGGTGGCACAGTCAAGTCTCGGATTTGATTCACTGATCGACCTGAGGCAACCCCAAGCCTGTCCGACCGTCTAAGTCAAGCGCAGCCACTTATACACCACATCGGTATTGATTCCTCACTGGGCGTAAAACTCATTCAGCCTGCGTGCGCGATTCCGCTCTCTTGCCATATATTACTCAGGAGCACAATGTGGCTCTACGGCGTAGAGGCCAAGCAAGACACCCTTTTCGTCATAATCCATTTCATATTCGGTTTCGAGCTGGCTCACCAATTATTGATTGATATCATGAGGTGGAGCAGATGGCCCCCTTTATCCTCCTTGCTATCTACCCACAACTTTTCGTTTCGAACTTCCTAGATCACCCACAGGGACTGTCAAGGTTGTTTCACCACCCTTGTAGAAGGCCATTGACGTCCATTTCGACCTTCTAAGTTATGGCTGCCCACACTATGAAATACCTCTTCGTTGCGTTTCTGTTTTGCTTATTTTCCACCACGTTAGCTTTGGAGAATGATCTGAATGCCCGCAACCCTACTCCCGTCAGGCGTTTGGGAGCTCCTTTCGTTCCTCGTCAAGCGGCCCCTTCGCAGCAGTATGGTCCTCGTGCCGCGGCTCCTTCTAAGCGTCGCGGAAAAGAAGAGAGTCATGGAGCTCCATCTCAGCACTTTGGTCACCGTCAGGCAACCCCCTCTCCTCGGTTTGTTCCCCGCCAGGCAGCTCCGTCCCCCCGTTATGCTGCTCGCCAGGCAGAACCGTCTCAGCGTTATGTCCCGCGTCAGGCTAGGCCTTCTCAGCGCTACGCAGCACGCCAGGCTGGACCGTCCCAGCATCTCGCTGCTCGTGAGGGCGAACCCTCTCAGGGCTATGCCGCCCGTCATGAGCCTTCCCAGCGCCATGATGCTCGCCAGGCAGGTCCTTCTCCACGAAACACACCCCGTCAGGTAGGTCCTTCCCAGCACCTCGGTCAGGCAGCCCCATCTCACCGTTATGCTGCACGCCAGGCTGAACCGTCTCAGCGCTATGCTGCACGTCAGGCTGAGCCGTCCCAGCGGTACGTTCCCCGCCAGGCAGCCCCATCCCCAGGCATCACCCCACGTCAGGCCCAAGCGTCCAGACACTACTACGAAGAGCGTGCTCATACTACGGCAGCCGCTCCTAAGCCCAGCCAGACGAAGCACAAGAGGGATTTGGAGGAGCAACATGTTGTCGCTTTGCAAGCGACAGACTCGCGCCGCGACTTTTGCCCCACTGGATTCTCGGCCTGTCCCATCTTGAGTATGCCTGGCGTCTTGCCCGATACTCTTGTTGATTGGGAGAATGTTGACTACGAGTGTGTGGACTTCGCGGCGGACTTGCGGTCTTGTGGAGGTTGCTCTAGCGTCAACCCTGGAAAGTGAGTGGGCAATGTAACGTTGATGTGGGTGCTTTGCTGATATTTTAACCGCCGCAGGCATGATTGCAGGATGCTCCCCCACGTTCTGGGTGTTTCGTGCGTTTTTGGCGATTGTGTTGTTGCTTCTTGCCAGCCTGGCTATACTTTACAAGATGAAGGTCAGACATGTTCTCGGTCTTAGATTCGTTTACGCAATCCTCGCATGTTGGATACTTTCAGGAATGTTTCAAGAGTCCTGACTGCCCTTCTCGTTATTTCTTTGCGTCCGGTTTTTTTCTTTCTTCATTGGACCTCTTTCTTCCGCCTTCGTCCGTAGACTTATGAACTTTTAAACCGTGATATTCTTCGCTAAACTACATTTACGCACACGTCGTGTGGTGTCGGTTCTATGCCTTGTTCCTTATCTTCCTATCCTTGTTGCTTATCTATTTGCAAACTTTAGACGTAATTGAGTGGGCGTTGTGTGCTCCGAGAGTGGCCTTTCGTCGCTTTTCGTTGCTCATTTTGGAAGGAACAAAGTGCCAGGACCAAGCTTCAGTGCCGCGGAGAATGAAATCTCGGCACCTACGCACGTGCCTTACTATCCTCGGGGCGGAAGCAAATAGTGCTTACCTCATCGAGTATGTATGAAGTCGTCCCACTTTTTATTGCACGTTATGCGCATTGGATTTAGCGCTACTCCGCAACTCGCCTCCTGGCTTTTACTAGCTGGTTGCTTCTCTCAGCTCAGGCCATGGAAATCAGCCCATAATATTTCCATAAAACATATAGGCTGATTCTACAAATATATTGACGACACCTACGAACACCCCTGCTCAGCCATTCCGTGGCTGTCTCGGACGTCTCAAGTTGCAATTACCCGCTCCCCCTGCGCCTCAATTTCCGTCGTTTCATTATATCTCGCAACGTCTCGGTTCGATCTGAGCCCTCCGATACATTGCATGGATGCTTTATAGTCTCTGCTATCTCGTGGACGAACTTCAATCAAGTTCTTTGTCCCATACCACGACTTTGAAGTTAACGCATAACCTCATCTTAACATCGCTTGCAAATTCTATTCCTACCTCATTCATCATGATTTTCATTATCCTTGACGATTATACGTACCAACTAGGGGCCAAGACTGTCGTGGCGGGTCTCGTGGCCCTGCTCTTAGGTCTCCTCGGTTGCCTGATGGTGAGCACGAAGGCTATACCCGATGAAACACTCTGACCGCCTCCTCACTGTAGAGCGTTCTGGCACTTGGCATACTTTGGGTGGTTCCAACAATTGGCCCACATTCTCCTCGCCAGCTCAAGGGGAAGAGGCGCTTGTCACCCCTAACCCGGCCACGTCCGCTAAACGCTCTGGGAGTGACCCTTGAACCGGAGCCTATAAAGACGGAAAGTTCAATACCAACTGGCTCGCGCCACTCCCTCCGACGACCTGTCTCTTTCCCAAATCTCCAAAAGACAGACTCTGAAGAGACTGCACGCCCATCAACGACTCGGCATGTTTCTTTCAGCCTTGAGGCCACTGAAGCGATGAAGTCCAGATCACCATCAGCTACCAGCTCTCGATTTCCCATTACACCTCCTACTATTCAACGCCGGTGGCCATCTACAACCTCCCCCTTTGCTATGCTCAAGTCCGCCCGGAGTACCAGCTCCCCGGCTGTGAAACAGTCTCCGCGTGTTCAAGATTTGCCGCTCCGTTGCTTTGACGAAACATGCGAATGCCATTCTCGGGTCGATGAATTCGGGCTCCTGGTGGGCTGTGTGGACGCTTCTCCGACGCGATCCTCGATTTCCTTGTCCATGCGCAAAGTTCTGAGCAAAAGACGGAGATCATCCAGCGTGTCTTGCACGCCAACTTTGGTCAACCTTGACGAGGAAGGCTGGCAAAACGCCTCAAGAAGGTCTCCAGGCATTGCGAAGCCGAAGCTGAATATACCACTTCAGCAATCAGGCGAGGTGTACCGCGCAGGGTTTGTTAACCCGTTCGCGAGAAAGGCTAAGTCAATATCGCAGTCACCTCCTAGTAAGTAAAATTTATTGTTAGTTTTCATCCTTTCGGCGGCTAATTGCTATTGCAGACACCTCAACGCCATTGCCCAAGTGCAGGTCGACTTTTTCGAATCCTTGGACTCCCACATCTGATGGGCCATCTCCTGCCCCCTGGGGTTCAAAGCCGATGTTACCTTGTAAGCTACTCTCGTGCTCGCACCTAGCACTAGCTAATTGGTCTCTTGCAGCACCTCGCGACGATAGCCCACCACCTGCTCGCCGGAGGCTAGCCAACAGGATTACCTCTATTTTCAAGGGTCCTGCAGGCGCCTCGTCGTCCTCCGTGACTGTGACATCATCCGACTCTCCGCTATTCGTTCCTACGCCTATCGTGAAGACAAAGCGCAGCAGAGTCAAGACGAAGTTGGTAGCGCGCACTCAGCCCTATGGCCCCCCTTGGAATGCGCCGATGCCAGGCCAAGCATTTCTTGATTCCCCACCTTGTACTCCTCAGGTACTTCCGGCCCCACCTCATCCAAGGAAGGCTGATAAGGAAGATTCACGATCCTCCGCTTCCACCAAGAAGAGTCGAAGGAGTCCTGCTGGGCATGTCGACATTTCCCTGGCCAACAGGCAAGTGGGACGGAAACGGTCGGGGCCGATATCTCCAGCAACACTTGTCAGCGAGCTGGACGAGCGGCTTTCCATACTACAGAAACAGCAAAGCGGGGAGTTAGTACCCTCGTCAAGGGACGAGAGGTCAAACGCCTCTGCAAGGACTGCAGTGGAGGTCGCTCGGAAGGAGGTGTGCTCGTAGCGCAAGTTTACGGGACCGTAGCAGAGCGCTTGCATTGGTGGATCATAACTTATTCTCATAACCCCAAATCACATATTCTAGACGAATGCAACGACCATCTAATGACCCGTCATACATATACCACATATACCGCGCATAGATTTGTATTATTGCATGTTGCATATTGGCAATCCCTCAATGAGATGTTTTTCATGACTACAAGTTCCTTCCTAGACAATGGACAAAACAAAATCTCCAGCGCTCCTGGCTATGTCCAGAGCATTGTAGATGGGCCTGGATTTCGGTTTGTCCGACGATAGAATTCTTCGAAGGATCCCAAAGTCTGTTGTTTTAGGCTGTTAATCCGTCCCGCTCAAGGAGCGCTGTCATGGCGTTAGCCACCAAATAGTCTTTTTCCGATCCTAACATGAGGCCTTCTTCGATGCAGCGTTGAAGCTGTGCTTCCAGAAGCCGTCTGAAAGATTGCTCGGTCATTAATGAAGGCGTTGATACTGAAGTTGAGGTAACCGACCGCAGCTGATTAACAAGAATCCCTATCCGTGGCCAAGCCTTCAGCTTTAGCCTAATATCTCCACTCCCGACAGTGAGGCCTCCACCAATGTGGTTCACCGAGACTGGTCCTCCAAAAAGTAAAAGCGCATACATAGGCACCTGATAAAGAACCAATAAGCCTCACTTAGCCCATACGCAGAGATCCCATACCTCAGTCGCGCCCCTGACAAACACTTTCGTCGTCTGCTGCATTTGGAAATAAGCCAAAAACGGCGACTTCCAAGTCGAGGCACCGAACAGCACAGACGACGGGTGCAAGAACACCCTTCCTTCTCTCAGATCGTAAATCTTGTATTCCTTGGCTGTGTTTTCACGCTGCACAGTACCAGCTTGGACCTTGTCGAATTTGATAGCTGAGCGGGGCAGGTGTACGCGGGCGACGCGGGGCCAGAGGCCTCCGAGGATGACGGCTTTGACGAGGTTTGTGTTCGTGCTGTTTACATTCAGGCTGGGAGAATCGAGTGAGGCGGAGAAGGGAATAAATCCGAGATCTGAGAGCGAGGAGAGGAAATCTTGGCGAAGGGAAGTAATTTCCCGAACGGACGCCGCAGAGATGAAGTTCTGCGGGAAAAAACTCAGCGATGTTGTTTTCCCGCGAAAGCAGGTAAGTAGATGCTTACCTCTTCGCAAAAGTTTCGGAGTGCGCTCTGGGCCTTGCCCTCCGAACGCAGCCGCATACATTCATTATATGCGTTTACGTCTGTAAGGAGGTCACTGTTGTCCATATCAAAACGGAGTTTCGCTCTGAATTTAAGCGCATCAGCAGCTTTACGGGTTGGGGTGAAGAAATAAACTACTGATTCGCTTCCTCCCGCCTATCCATGGGGTTGAGGAATAACGGTTTCGAGGACAAGCTTGCGACGACGGTGAGAATGGGGTCAAGGCACCTGAAGACCGATCCAAGGACAAGCATCTGAGAAGCTAAATGAGCGACTTTCAAACTTGCCGCAGCTTTCCTACCTTGCCAAGTCGCAAATCCACAGGGAGCATGGCCTAGTGAAGGCGTGAGTAGAGGCCGGGTTATTGTTCGTTGTGCACTTACAATATGGCGTCCCAAAGACGTTAATATACCTTCTTGATCTACAGCCCCTAGCTCCTCCAGAACCGTCCACGCTTTATCCATGGCTGAAAACTCCGGAGGGTCGATCGCCTTTCTCAAGAAGTGCTGGTATGGGCCTGGCGTGAGCTAAGACCCGAAGAAAAGGAGACACCAAACCTACTTTGACGTCCTCATTTTCCCGCATGACCTTGACAGTCAGAGAGATACTTTCTAATGGTGTGCGAAGAATCTCCGGCACGGGGAAGCGCTTCATCTTCTCCTCCTGCTTTCGTGTATAAAGTTTATAGCATGTCCCGGGTTGCGTTCGTCCGGCTCTGCCTCTACGCTGTCTAGCAGCCGCACGGGTCACCCACTGCTCGGCCAGGACTGATAACCCGGTTTCTGGATTATAGTTCGTCTCCTTGACTTTTCCTCCATCTATCACGTAGATCACGTCGTCTATGGTTATAGATGTCTATTGAAGGGTAAGCGAAAAGCATCTAAGGGAGATTTAGGTATGCTTGCCTCTGCGACATTCGTAGCAGCGATGATCTTCCATCTCTTGGTCGCTTTGAAAACCGCTCTTTGTTCATCGTTGGTCAAGTTAGCATGAAGTGGATATATCTCTGCTTCTTTATCCAAAGAACTCCCCAGGGCTCCGATACACTGCCGTATCTCCTGGACACCGGGCAAAAATATCAGAATACCACCTCTCTTTTCTGCAGTGGTGGTGATGTGTTGGACCAGAGCTGCGACTAGCTGAGATAATAGTTATAAGAAAGGTGCTACTATGAATGCGAGGTAGATGTGCATACCTGATAGTCGATGCGATCTGCAGCCACGAGGTTCTGGACGGAGGCTATAGCCTGGTCACTCAGACCTTGAGATTTCAGTTGATCATCTTCTTTTTCGTCTTTATCTCCTTTCTTGCGACGCCCAGCACTTGGCGGGACATACGAAAGTTGCTGTATGAAGTCCTCCAGGTATCTGCGACGATGATAAAGGTCTGATATCAGACAAAGGGACAGACAACACGAACTTGTCCGTAACAGGGTGAGTAAAACCCGGAATGCTTAGCATAGGGGCGTTGTTGAAGTATTTGACGAACGTCTCGTGATTGATGGTGGCTGACATGAGGACCACCTTGAGAGTCTTGTGTGTTGCAAGCAACTCTCGTAGCTCCAAGAGGAGAAAATCTCCATCAACCGATCGCTCATGCACCTATTACAACGTTATGGCTTCTGGCTGTGTTCCTCTGCATGGCCTCTCACCTCGTCTACAACGACATGCGTTATGTTGTCCAAGTTATCCCCCATACCAAGCCGTCTGAGCAAAACTCCAGTAGTGCAGAATAACAACTTTGTTCGCTTATCTTGTTTATTCTCTCCTCGAATGGCATATCCGACGGACCCGTCGTCCCCGCGCTCGGACGATACACGCGCGGCGACTGAGATGGCAGATATCCGGCGTGGTTGTGTGACAACAATTGATGCTATTGAGCCACGACCGGCGGTGATGAGAGAATCGAGGATAAACTGCGGGACTGATGGGGAACACTGAGGGTGTGAGGTTCACTATTAGAGTAAAAGACATACGCTGCGTCGTCTTCCCACATCCTAAAAGATTGGCATGAGTGATCGCACTGGGCTAGAATAGAACATAACTTACCTGTTTCTCCTACAACGACAACCACCCTGTGCTTCTCCAAAGCACCTAGGAACTCATCCTTCGCGGAGAAGGCAGGGAGACGCTTGCGCGAAGCAAGTGTATCTTTGTAAGCAATGCTTTTGCACATGGCTTCGAAGTCTTGCTTGACCTGATCGTCTGAGCGGTCGTCGTGTGAATACCTAGGCTTCCTGCGGCTACTCCCAATAGTTCCTTTGTCGTCAGGCCCGGCGTATGGTCCCTCGGGATGTTGCAGTGAAGCCCGCGGTGCGACCAGATGGCCGAGCACTGTCGACATGTCTGGAGGACCACCCGCCTCAACAATGGCCCAATGGTCTTCGAGTACCCGCATAGCCGCCATCAGAAATCCCTCCCCGGGTTCGACGAAGTCCTCCTTCTGCATGGCACGGACTAGCTGTCCAAGTAGATGAAGACGCACGTAAGGGGCCACTGAGTTCGAGCCGATGTACACAGCTGGCATGCTCCTCTCGGTAACTTCTATAGGTGGGAGGATAACATGCAGGTGAACTGGGGCACTGAACAACGGCATGGAGATGTGACATGGGTCGACAAAGTGAGCACCGAGGGCTCCAACTTCTTCGGTGTTGTCTCGTAGATTGGCTGCCGCCGCCGCAAAGTCCTCGCCCGGATCGAATGGGACCCCCGCATCCTCATCAATCAGTCTTCGACAGAGAACAGCGAGGAGCAAGTCTAGGTTTTGGACCAAGTTGGGGTCTGCCGTGCATTCTTTGACAACGTGAGCGGGGAAGCCTGCTTCTTTGATCGCTAAATCTTCTACCCAGCGTTTCTTAAGATCGTCCACCCCAGAGTGCCCAGAAATCACGAATGGGTTTGAGGAGTTGTTCGACGGTAAGAAGCGGCTGGGGAGATCGGATTCGGGGACGTGCAACACCAAATACTCGATGCAAGCTTCGAGAGGCGAAAGAGTGCTGAGGAGGTTGGAACCCAGAGCAGTAGGCGACGAGAGGTAGGTTACGACATGTCGTATCTGGCTAGCCTTGAACCCCAGGTGACCAAGCTGCTGAGTAACGGTGGGGATGTCTCCTTCGGCGAGAACAGCAGGCGTTAGATCTTCAATGGAGTATAAGATGCTTGCCTACAGGGCTGTAAGAAATTCTGCACGCTCGCAAAAGATCATTAGAACTCGCCTTCTTCACGGTATCTTCGACGAGATCGCGCAAGCCACTTGCCATCTTTACCTCTGGCGCTTGCGCAAACTCGGGAGAAGCTGAGGACTTATGAGTGTCCGTTTGAGGCCCTGCTACTTGTTCTTCTCTCCTTTGAGCCGCTTTTGCTTGCCTTTCAGCTACTTCCCTTCGCGCAGCAAATGGATCAGCATCATACATCCATTTCTGGTGTTCCGGAACAGCTTTATGTTCGGCCGCCAACTCGACCCAGTACTCGCGAGGACCAGGGGGTAAGACACGATTAAGTTGGATTCCATTACAAAACTGGGAATATAAACATCTGACTCAACCCAACATGGATGAAGAAAACAAGGTAAAAACCACGAACACGATACAGTGCGTAGGTTGCACCCCAATGGCGCGCCTCGAGGGCTGTTGACCGCGCGTAGGGAGGATGTGGCTCGAATCGAACACTTTCCCTTTGCGATGTTTTCTTGCTGATTCGGCTCAAAGTCACGACAAAGGTCCAGCCGTCGCCGTGCTTTCTCTGATTGTATTGTCAGTTTTTAGACTTCCTTGGTGATTGTAAGCGCTTTACAGTGTCAACGATCGGCTTCTCCCAGCCATTCTTTTGACATCTAGGTAGACACTAACAGTCAATCTACAACGGGCTGTGGGCAGAATACATGAAAATAAACGGTGCAAGGCCCTGGTTTACCATTGACACAAGATCGCGTATTTTCATTTATCCTACTGGCGAAAGTCGAGGACGAACCTTTCTTGGAGTAGGCTCAAAGGATACTTTGATCCTGGGGGGAACAGAGGCTTCTCCTCTGGGACTCCTGAGGAGGCGGCCTGTAAGGACGAACCCGCGCCCGAGCTCTTAGATGAATTTCCTGCATTCCCAGATTTTACAATGCCTTTGCGTGGGGGCATAAGTTTTCCAAGAAATAGTCCGTGTTGAGATGAAACCAGCACCAAGTA
>KN839841.1:25007-42080 GCA_000827185.1 Hydnomerulius pinastri MD-312
GTAGAATTTTCGGAATCAATATTCGCCATTACATCAGCAGCTCTCCTGCCTTCACACTGGAAGTTACGAACTTGAGTCACTGTATTTTAACTTGCTCTCTATCCACGACTTACTATGGCTGAAGATGATTTGTACAATCTCGAGTTCCTTTCTTTAATCGCCAGAATAACCCAAGAAATTGACAACTATATCGGTTACAATGACAAAACGCTCGCAGAATTTGTTGTATCACTTCATGACCAGTCAAAGACCCTCGCAGAATTCAAGGAGAAGCTCAAGGAAGTCGGTGCCGACTTTCCGGACTCGTTCATCGACAATATCGACCGTCTAATCCTCAGCTTGCACCCGAAGCACAAAAAGAAGTCCAAAGCACTTGCTAGTGGCAACACCGACTCTCAGGCGGACGGCGACGGCCAGGATGACAAGCAGAAACGCCTATTTCCAGGTCTCGCCTTACCAGATAGGGAGATAGGGAAGGACGTATTGATGAAGGAAGTGGATGATATGATGGCGCAGTTCGAGGGCGTTGCGAAAAAGAAGTCGCAGACGGACGATATTGACGAGAGGTCGACGAAAAGGCAGCGGAGAGATCGGTCGAGGTCACGTTCCCCACCACGACGTCGACGTAGCCCAAGTCCAGAAAGGGGTCGCTCACATGACTCGAGGAGAGACTACAGGAACGGGGGTAGGGAGAGGGTACAGCTTGACGAACGGCCTATCATGTTCAAGATCTATGACGGGCGAATATCGGGCTTGAAGGATTTTGGTGCATTTGCGCAGCTTGAAGGCGTTACTGGCCGTGTGGAAGGTACGTACTCTTGCTTTGAGTATCTTCCTTGGTGCTCATTCTCTCGTAGGCATGATCCACGTCTCCAATATCCAGCAGGGTGCCCGGGCAAACTCCGCATCAGACCTTCTCAGCAGAGGTCAACAGGTCAAGGTCAAGGTAATGAGTGTTGCAGGAAGCCGAGTGGGTCTTTCCATGAAGGACGTCGACCAAGTCACCGGCCGCGACCTTACGCCGCACCTCCGAATCAAATCAGAGGCGGAAATGGAGGAAGAGCGACAACGTGCTGCGCGGGCGTCTTCCGGCGCAAACGCTCTCCCATTACGCTCCAAAGACGAACCCACTACGACCGTTCGATCTGCAAAGCGCCTTACTTCTCCTGAACGCTGGGAAATCAAGCAACTCATCTCCTCTGGTGTCATAGATGCCTCGGAATACCCAGATCTCGACGAGGACTTCAGTAACCCGATGGCACGTGCGGAAGTAGAGGAAGAGCTTGACGTAGAAATTAAAGAAGAGGAGCCACCGTTTTTAGCTGGTCAGACGAAGCGCACGCTTGACCTCAGTCCGGTCAAGATTATCAAAGCTCCTGACGGCTCGCTGAACAGGGCAGCCATCGGTGGCGCTGCTCTAGCCAAAGAACGACGCGAGCTTCGCCAGCAGGAAGCCAATGATCAGGCGGACTCCGAAGCGCGTGACTTCAGCGCACCTTGGCTGGATCCTATGGCGAAGGAATCAGAGAAAATGTTCGCACAGGATCTCAGAGGTAATCTCAGGGATCAAAAGGCAGGAGAGGTCCCCAAATGGAGAGAGTCGACGTTCAACAAGGCCACCACGTACGGTGAAATCACATCGCTCAGTATTCAAGATCAGCGGAAAAGCTTGCCTATATACAAGCTCAGGGAGCCGTTACTACAAGCTATTTCAGAGGTATGCTCTTATCAATTACTCGGTTGATAAATTGTTAACAAGTCTATAGCACCAAGTTCTCATTGTCGTCGGTGACACTGGGTCTGGGAAGACCACTCAAATGGTCCAATATCTCGCCGAGTCCGGATTCGCGGACAAAGGTCGCATCGGCTGTACCCAACCGCGTCGTGTCGCAGCAATGTCAGTGGCAAAACGGGTTGCCGAGGAAGTGGGCTGTCGCCTTGGTCAAGAGGTTGGATACGCCATCCGCTTCGAGGACTGTACGAGCCCGGAAACGAAGATCAAATACATGACGGATGGTATGCTGCAGCGAGAGTCGGTGATTGACCCTCTATGTAGCCAGTACTCCGTCATCATGTTGGATGAAGCCCACGAGCGCACCATCTCTACTGATGTTTTGTTCGGGCTCTTAAAGAGTGAGTGCTATTGCATTAAATCTTTTTGACATGCGATACTGATTTACGCGCAGAGGCTGTCAAGAAGCGACCTGATCTGAAGTTAATCGTCACGTCAGCAACTCTGGATGCCGAGAAGTTTTCCAAGTATTTCTTCGGCTGTCCGATCTTCACCATCCCTGGTCGCACCTACCCGGTTGAAATTCTGTACACGAAGGAGCCCGAGAGCGATTACCTCGACGCATCGCTCATCACTGTGATGCAGATCCACCTCTCAGAGCCTCCGGGCGATGTCCTCCTTTTCTTAACCGGTCAGGAGGAAATTGACACATCCTGCGAGATCTTATATGAGCGGATGAAAGCCCTTGGACCAAAAGTCCCCGAACTCATCATCTTGCCCATCTATTCCGCCCTCCCCTCCGAAGTCCAGTCCCGCGTATTCGAGCCCACCCCACCCGGAGCTCGCAAAGTTGTCATCGCCACAAACGTAGCAGAGACGTCGTTGACAATACCTGGCATCTACTACGTCATCGATCCCGGCTTCTCAAAACAAAATGCTTACGACCCTCGCTTGGGCATGGACTCGTTGGTCGTTATGCCTATCTCCCAAGCCCAAGCCCGCCAGCGCTCGGGTCGTGCTGGGCGTACTGGTCCTGGGAAATGTTATCGCCTCTATACAGAAGCAGCGTACCGCAATGAGATGCTACCCACGTCCATTCCCGATATCCAGCGCACGAATCTGGCGCATACCATCCTGCTTTTAAAGGCGATGGGCGTCAACGACTTGCTCAGCTTCGACTTCATGGACCCCCCGCCAGCTCAGACGATGCTTACAGCCCTAGAGTCGCTCTACGCATTGTCAGCTCTCGATGACGAAGGGTTGCTCACGCGTCTCGGTCGCAAGATGGCAGACTTCCCTATGGAGCCTCCCCTTGCGAAGATGTTGATTGCCTCCGTTGAGCTCGGGTGCTCCGAGGAAATCCTTTCTATCGTAGCCATGCTTTCCGTGCAATCGGTCTTCTACAGACCAAAGGAGAAGCAAGGCCAGGCTGATTCGAAGAAGGCCAAATTCCATCAGCCGGAGGGAGACCATCTGACGTTGCTAACGGTCTACAATGGTTGGAAAGCGGCGAACTTCTCAAATCCCTGGTGCTATGAGAACTTTATCCAAGCAAGGAGTATGAGAAGGGCACAGGATATTCGCAAGCAGCTTGTTGGTATCATGGATCGGTAAGTAATTTTCCCAATAGTAGGCCTTCGGCGGAGGCTAACTGCGATTATAGGTACAAGCACGACATTTTGTCTGCGGGCAAGGACTACAATCGTGTACGCAAAGCTATCTGCTCTGGCTTCTTCCGGAACGCTGCAAAGAAAGACCCGCAAGAAGGTTACAAGACCCTCGTTGAGGGCACCCCGGTTTACATCCATCCATCCTCGGCCCTCTTCAACCGTAACCCCGAGTGGCTGATCTACAATGAGCTGGTGCTCACCACTCGAGAGTACTGCCACAACGTGACGACTATTGAGCCCAAATGGCTCGTCGAGGTCGCACCGCAGTTCTTCAAGGTGGCTGATGCCAATAAGATCAGTAAACGGAAGAGGCAGGAGAAGATCGAGCCGCTGTTCAACAAGTACGAGAAACCGGACGAATGGCGGCTGTCGAAAGTCAAGAGGAGTGCTCGCTCGGTAAGTAGCTTATTCTCAACACCTTTCTTGCGACAGTCGCTGACGTGATTTTACAGAGTCAAACATTCGGTTGATTTTCTTCTTTCCTGCCCCCCCCCCAACATGTTTATCTAGTGTAAATGTAGCCATATATTATTACTCCTGC
Source organism: Hydnomerulius pinastri MD-312 (assembly GCA_000827185.1). NCBI lineage: Eukaryota > Fungi > Basidiomycota > Agaricomycetes > Boletales > Leucogyrophana > Leucogyrophana pinastri. The sequence continues at coordinate 28,951 of KN839841.1, forward strand.
GTATGCTAGCACTGCAGTGTCCTGGGCATGCGAGATGCGATTTAACATAATTCCCTTTGAGCTCCAAGGGTTTTTTTCCGCGCAGACGTTGAGACAGTCACAAAAGTGAGAGCGTGGACGATGAGCATGATTGATTTCAAGAATGAAGGTTGATACAAATGGCTGTTTTGTCAAGGGCGGCAGTTAGTTAATGTCCTGAAACCGATTAGCATATAATTAACCTTTCAGCCAACAAATCTCATCGAATCAGCGTCAACATAGTATTTGGCTACTTCTCCTGCTTTGGCCACCGGTGCGGTGGGGTCGGGAACAAGCATGAATGTTTGGAAGAACACCCTAGGCTGCCCGTCGACGGACCGACTTTGGGTTGCTGCTGGATTACCAGCTGGACCCTTGCCGTGCGTGACATTGCCTGCAACAGTCACCAGCAATGAAGGTGGTCGTGAACCTGGGATACAAAGTTGAGACATTGGATTGATAGGGGGGGCAGGGGTCCAACCTGGTATGGGATGACAATCATAAGACTGGACTTCGTGCCTTGTGCTGGGCATGTCCTGGATGAGTTTCTTGACACCTTCAGCACCTTGACATGGGTTCCCGTTCCATGTCAGCGTTGATGTAGCACGATAGAATTTTGGCAAGTCATCGACTCGGGTTGCAGAGTCATATGTAGAGTAGTAAAGACGCGTGAACTGATCTGCAGCTCTCGTCGATATTTCGATACTGATTCGCGTTGTCAGAAGGGGCCTCAGCGTCGTGTAACTTCACGTACTCGTCGCGGGTGAAAGCTGTGGTCATTGTCGCTGTTCAAGTCACCGCGCCTGAACAGCGAAAGAGTGCTTCCGAGCAGGCGCACATGATCACGTGAATACGTATTTCTAGCTTGTGAACTTGAACGCGGTGTCCGTGCTGTGGAGTTTCACCATTGATAGGCAAGTCAAGTTACGGCCAATGACATCGTGTTACCTCGTAATATTAAGCCTGTCGTGGTCGCAGGACGGCTAAGAAACGTTGTCCCCAACCACCATGGAAGAAATCCGGGTTGCCAGTCTCAACTGCTGGTATGGCCGTAATCTACCCTGTCTTCCGGGTCTGCTCACTGGGTTCTGTCTGCAGGGGGTTAAAGTATGTCTCCAAAGACCGCCACGAGCGCGTTGCAGCCATTGCTAGCGCTTTCTCGAGGTCCGACTACGACATCATTGCTCTCCAGGAAATCTGGGTCGAGGCAGACTACAATCAAATCCGAGACAAAGTCTCGCACCGTTTGCCTTACACCAAACTCTTCCATAGGTTTGTCTAGAATGTTTATAGTTTCTGTCGAATCTCTGGCCGCTAAGGCACTCTTTCGACTAGTGGTGCCTTAGGCGCTGGACTGGCTATCTTCACAAAGTGGCCGATCATTGCCACCAGCATCACGCCATACTCTCTTAATGGTGAACCAATAGATGCATTTGGAGGAGATTGGTTCGTCGGAAAGGCAGCAGGGAGCGTCACCATAGTCCACCCCATCCTCGGGGAAGTCCAAATATTTGATACTCATGTAAGTGAAGGCGCTTCACTTCTGTCCTCCAAAATATTCACACAGTTACTTTAGCTGTACGCCAAAGGAGGTGAAGATGGCCCGGAGTATAACCGAACCCATCGCCTGGTGAATGCTTGGGAGTTCGCAAAAGTTACCAGGCTCGCCGCTGAACTCGGACGCTATGTGATAGCTGTAAGTTTGATCGCCGCCTCCTTTGGTCTCTGCCCTCAAAGTATTTTTAGACCGGGGATTTCAACAGTATACCGACCAGCCTTCCCATGAACATAATCCGCAGTCATGCCGGTTTGAGCGATGCGTGGGCAGTTTCGCACTCGCACATTCCTCCGCCCTCGGGCCTGATATCCCCTGTCGATGGTGTTGAGAAATACGGTGTTACAGCCGACTCGCCCCTGAACTCCTACCGTGACTCAAAGCCTTCAGGGAGCGCAATCGTCCGGAAGTACCAAGGCAAACGCCTGGACTACATTTTGTACCGTCAGCCCAATCGAATCGCGGACAATGCTGACGCCCCTAGGCTGGAGTGCAAGGACTCCAAAGTCGTCTTCACAGACGCCATCCCCGGAAATACTTGTTCCTACTCTGATCATTTTGGGGTAGAGGCAACCCTCGTCATCACCACATCCAAGGAGACGGAGGACGATGCTTCAGATAACGAGGCAATGCTCAAGAATCCAGGTTTCGCCTGGGCTGAGACCCCTTCCGAAATGACCCCCGGGACAATCTCCGAGATGCTTGGTGCTCTCCAAGCATCATACCGTATTTCTCAGGACCGCTCACGACGCGAGCTTACCACTTTCGCGCTGAGCATACTCCTTCTGCTCGGCCTCATCGTTGGCTCTGCTTGGGTGCCTTTACCTTGGGTCAACCCGATCTTCGTGTTGTTCACCATCTTCATCGCTTGGCTAGCCACAACTATGCTTTACGAGGGGTTCATTTTTGGAAACTGGGAGCGCAAAGCTTTACAGAACGTCATCGAGGAGTTGGAGTTATACAAGAAGACCTTGATATCTGAGCGTTCCCATGGCGGTGTCGGAGAGCACTGGTAGGCTACCAAGCACATCATCGATATCATTAGGTTTCGTACAGGACAATACAGTCGTGGATACAATTAAGTACGAATGGAACAATACAGGACGCTAATCACTACATGTCATTCATGAGATCGTGGTGGACCAAACGAACAAAAAAGGAAGGCTGGGCGTACAGGTATGAAAAACTAATTGTTTACCTGCGCTTGGAGTGGCATACTACAATTGTTAGGGGACAAGGTCCATTGCTCAACGAAAGAGGTGATACTTGAATGACTACTCGTCTTCCGCATCCGTGGAGACCCAGGCCGAGCCGACATCGACGTGATGGAGAAGTTCGGTTTGGGCTGAGGGCCGCTGAGCCAAGGTCCTTCTGACATCTTGGCCAACGACGTATCAGCAACAAGAACAGAAATTGTCGACTTGATGCGTCGGAGGCTAGAAGGGGAGTTAGTGTACGCCGTCGCAGAATCAGAGCCTTCCGGGTCGGTATCGCTGGAATCATAGGTGGGGGCGGTATCGCGAAATTGGCGGGTAGGGCCCCAGCTAGGCAATTCTTGATCGGCGTGCTCTCTTTCCTGCTTCATTTGCTGCTCCGCATCATGTCTCCCCGTAGACGTCTCAACGCCGTCTCCACGAACCACGCGTACATTTTCGTTGTCCATTTCGTCCCCGAGGCGTGCTTCGCAGACGTTGCCGAGGATCTTAGGAGTCAAGGTTTGAATTTCGGGGAGCCTATGGCGGACGAACTCGCGACAAGAGACAAAGGCCTCGTTGGCGGAGCTCAAGAAGGGAAAGGATTGGAAGACGTGAACCTATGGAAGACATGAGAAGAGCGAGAGAGCATGACATGGCACAACCTACAGCATCCTCGTATATTTCGTGCTGAACATGCACGCCGGCGAGAGAAGCTTTGAGCGCAAGGAGCCCAATTTCGTCGCGCAGCACTTCCGCCTCTCCGCACTGAATAAGTAACGGAGGAAGACCTTCGAACTTCCCAAATAAAGGACTCGCGTAAGGGTGGGCCACATACTCCTCAAGCCCTTCACCAAGGTACATCACGACGGGGTGCAGATGTGCTGTAGGTCCAGGCGTCGGAACGATGTCAAACGCAGCGTTTATGTCCCACGAGGGGCAGCTGAGGGTAAGGTCTGCAGTACTGTCAGAGGGAGATAAGGACATCGACTCAGCACACTTACCGACCCATGGCGAAAATAGGATGGCTCCGCCCGGAAGGCTATAGCTGTAATCTCGAAGATAGAACAGCAGTGCTAAGCACAAGCCACCGCCTGCGCTGTCGCCTGCCACAACGATATTCTCAGCGGGGACTTGAAGATCATCAGTGAGGCGGAAGTAGGCGGTAACTACGTCATGCAAAGGTCCAGGAAAACAAGTCTCGGGCGCCAGACGGTAGTCAATGGCTAGAACCAATGATCAGACAGAGCCGCCACGTGAGGGAATATGTACTAACCAAATACACGAGTGTCGGTGTACTTTGACATTGGTATCGTGATCACCCGCTGTGCAGCAGCACTTGAAGAGTAATATGCTCCTAAGTGAAGAGCCGTCAGGACAGATCTCGAAGCAAATCTATCGACTAACCGCCATGAACGTAAAGAATGACCCGAGAATGTCGCTTTCGAGGGGAAGAGAAACCGTCGCTATTGAAGGAGTCGTCCAGACTGGAGTGCTCGTCACCCAACTTATTGAATGATTTGTAGTCAGACTGCATTGTCTGCCATAACTTCTTCCCAACGATCCATTCCCCTGAGAGTTCCCGCGTTCCATTTTCCTGTGCATCGAGAGCCGCTAAAATTCCACGCAGATTGCGCTTGGGGACGCGGAATGTCACAGGCGTGACTAGCGCATCGACTGGGAGAGGGACCAAGCCAGAAAGTCCCATCAACATTCGAACCATAGCCTTCAGAACGTCTCAGTACTATCGCGAAGTGAGTACTGAATCAAGTGCGCGCACAATATCCGCCAATGCTGAGTGCCTAGAGACATCTCTCATCATACTACTGATGATTGTCATCTCAATGCCCCATGTTCTCCTTCGCGGACCCCAGATATGGTGAACAATAATGTCTCGGGTAAGAGAGGACGCTGTGTGACGCTCAGCGAAAAGCAAATAACGGCTCCCAAACTACGGCGGAGGAATATGCAAACCTTTGTTAACTGCGAAGACAGGATACTTCCAGGCATCCCAAAGCTTCATCGAAAAATGATTCTGGAGCTTGAGAGATCGGTCTATCCGAGCAGTGGGCGGAAGTACACCAGGATTGTCATAATCACGGAGTAAATTGGTCAGAGATTTTCGTTGTGACAAGGCTGCAGAGGATGGAGCGTTCACGGCATTGTACAAGAGACGCAAAGAGTCGCGCAGCATGCTAACGCACAGCTAGGGGCGCTCCCTAAACTGTTGAAATTGATCCTCGGAAAATGGCCGAAGGTATTTGAGAAAATCAAGGTAGTCGGTTTTTCAGGACTACCGTCCTCAAGTGTTGTAGAAAGGAGTGGATGTTGGAGTCTGGAGAGAAGGATATGTCGAGGGCTGTGTTGAGAGGCCTATCATATACCGAACAACAAATTGCCTTTTTCGGATATGTTCCGTGGGCAGACATCCACGTGGCGCCAAGATCCGCTTGCCCCGCATGTTTACCCCACAAAGGCACAGTCGTCGTGATCGACGATTATTACGCTGCTCTTAGGTTCTTCGACAACGGATGCAAGTGCGGATTCAAACTTCTCGCACCTTTCAGTGAGATACAATAGTACGCAACGATGACTTATCATCTCCAAAACCACCCCCGAGTCGCTCAGTAGTCATCTCCTCGGCTTACAACTTCTTTGACCGTAGGTCGGAGTAAAATTGTATGTTCCTGTTTAACAGTCTGAGGTCAGCCCCTCTCCAAAAATAACGATCTAGGCAGGTGCACGGACAAATTGTGCGGTCATTGCACCCTGAGCATCGCACAGTGGAGGATAATCCTGCACTATTCCTTGTTGAACCAGATGGTTAAGCTGTTCAGTGATGGTGTGCTTAGCATCAGCCTCATCATTAAGTTGTTCGCGAAGATTCAATACGGACCGCGAGCAAATATTTGCTTTCGCCGACTCGATCAAGGTACCTTCGACAGAACGGGAGAGTCCCGAAGTTGTTGGTAATTGATTTGAGTAACGATTTTGCTGACGTCAGGCTTCACAACTATAATTATTCAAGGGTCGCCCGACTTGGTAAAAGTGCTTACCGTAGTGGCACCCGAGGCGCATCCATAATCTTGGCGTAATGAGAGCAATCACCCTGCGGAACAGGCATCTAAGAATCGCAATAAACACGAGGACAAGGAACGCACTGACGCTCTCGATGACACGACCCCGACCAGTTGAGCCGAACGTTTCGATGGCGAAGTAGTCACCCTCCTCCATCTTCGTTTGATCTTCGTTTTTCACGAGCAACACCGACTTCCCTCCGTGTATTTGGTACAGATTGATGGAGTGACCGCTCAGGTTTTCGATTGGCTTGACTGTGAACGCAGTAAGCGAGCGGAACCCAACGACATTGAATGGAATATTTCATACCAGGGAGGACCTTGCCATTTACCTCGACCTCATACGACTCCATTGTTTCCTGTATGTAGCCGGCAAGCTCCCCGAGGCGCACATCAATTCCAGCTTCCTGCACGCGTGTCATTAGGTTCGATGCACAGAAAACCTCAGAAGAAGTATCACTCACCCTTACACCAGTGTTCGTCGCGGCCTTGACAGCTTCTATTAGTGTGTCGTAAGTAGGCTCGAAGTTGAGCGTAAACGCGGAGTCTAGGATGCGGCCTTTGACATGAACACCGATATCCACCTTGAGAACGTCGCCACTTTGCAGGACTTGTATTCCATAAGCTTCATTGATAGGCGAAAAGTACACGACATACTTTTGGTGTCCCCAGCATTGGGGGTGTAATGAGCAGCGCAATTGTTCAAGCTGAGGCCAGTGGGGAAGCCGACCCCAGAATCCAAACCACTCTCCTCGACAAGCGCTCGCGTGCCATCTTCGATGTATTCCGCAATCTCCGTCATGCTCATACCTGGACGAATGAACTTGCGAGCACGCTGTCGGACTTGACGGTGAACTTCTGCAGCCCGTCGAATGTTTTGGTATGTGATCTCCGGATCTTCCATGGCGAGCTTTTCGTTGTACCGCTTTTCCTCGGAAGTAGTCCTCCATGCATTGCTGAATGCCGAGGTCAATTGATCCGGCTGCTCCTGTGGTGTTCAAAGAACTCACTCGTCCTTGTATGGCTGTATCTCGCCCTCTGGGAATACGCCACTTGGGAAGATCTTGGAAAGCCCAACACGAGGAGGGTCAGTCTGCTGGACCTTTTTCTTCTTGGGCTTCTTTTTCTTTTTCTTCTTTTTCTGGCTTTCGCCTGAGTTCGGAAACTGATGAGATCTGGACCACACGCGATGCAGAAACGTCATATTCACCTCCTGCATTCGGATCCTCTACGGCGGCATCGCCCTCGCTGTCCTCATCCGGGTCCTGCTCGTGCGCGGTTGGCTCCTTCTGGTCCTCCACCTTTCCAATAACTTCTTCAGGCTTGGATATCATGATATCCCAGGGTCTTTAGACTGTGCGCGCTTCTTTCTTAGTGCAAGTCTGCGAATCTGAGTGGTCTATGATTGCATGACTCGTAAATAGTGAGCTTCACTTACCGTCAACTAGTACTCCAGTATACACTGGTCAGTCACGGGGAGTTGGTACGCAGATCAATGTTACGGTCTCTCCAAGTCCTGTGTGATCGACCTCTCAGCCACAAATGGCACGTGGCGATTAGCGTGGAGAGTCAGCAAGTTACATAACTCCGAGTCGAGTTACTCGTTCTGCAGACCCCAGGGAACCCGTTCCAAGAAATTTTCCTGCATCTACGCTCAAAAGAGACAGCTGCTTATCCTTACATTGGTGGAGACTTTGAGTGCAAGTAGGAAATTTTATGTACTGCTTTTGTCTCTGTGACCCGGAAGCAGGCTTGAAGGTGGCCGTGCCTTTCATCACGAAGACGAAGCTGACTAATCGGGACGGGTGGTCCTTTGATGGACCTCGCCTTCAACGCGCTCTCTGGATGTTCTCTACAGCGAGGGCCAATTACTCGTGCTCGTCAGCATAGCGCTTGCAGTGCATCCTCGTGTTTTACGTTGACAAAATGTGTTATTGAGGTGGTAACATAACAAAACTCCCCACACATGAGAATACAATACATCGGTGGTGGTTGATACAGATACAGCTTTCACGCTCCGAAACCGTACAGGGTGCGCCCAGAACGCTTGAGGGCATAAACTACATCTAATGCAGTAACAGTTTTCCTACAGGCGACTGTCAGCGGGATGGAACAGCGAGGCGGACTGGAACATACCGTTTGGCATGCTCAGTGTATGTCACTGAATCACGGATAACGTTCTCGAGGAAGATTTTGAGGACACCACGAGTCTCCTCGTAGATGAGGCCAGAGATACGCTTGACACCACCACGACGTGCTAGACGACGAATAGCCTGTGATGATTGCTGAGAAAGATGGCCCTCAGGTGGTGAAGAAGTGAACATACCGGTTTCGTGATACCTTGAATATTATCACGCAGAATCTTGCGATGACGCTTGGCACCGCCCTTGCCCAAACCCTAAAAACAAATGTTCATGAGTCAATGTTTCCGAGGCTGTAGTAGTCTCGAAGACCAACCTTGCCACCTTTGCCACGTCCAGACATGAAGAGATATGAAGACTGTTGTTTAAAAGTGAGAGAAGGAGGTGCCTGCGAGTGGCTGTAGAAGGTGGTAGTGGTGGTGGGGAAGAAAGGTTTGTTGACGACATTGGACGCGCTTCGCGTCGTTTATATACATGGGTTCACGTGACCAATCAACGCGTCGTGTGCATAACCTGCCGATTCTTGTACACAACTTGAAGTCACCAAAGTAAGTCAATAATCGTGAAGGATATCTGCTCGGTTTCCAATGATATTGAAGACGCAGATCGCCTGAACTGATCCTACGGCAAAGGAGATAATGTCCTCTGCGCGCGATTTTTTGCTCTCAGTGCTTCCTCCGGCGAGAGCACAAGACAAGATTGATGAAGACGGGATGAGCGTCCCATCAGTGACTTTAACATTTGCCCAGTCATTAGACGGCAAGATCGCTGGAGCTGGAGGCAAGCAACTCATCCTAAGCGGCTCCGAGAGCATGCTTATGACTCATTGGTACCCAAATTTTTGTCCCATCTTTGCTGCCTGCTCAGCTCGGATACCAGGATGAGATCCATGCACGACGCTATACTTGTTGGAATCGGTACAGCTCTAAACGATGACCCTCAGCTCAATAGTAAGCCCTTCCCTCGCATGCATGTTCACGACATGGACGCTTTTTGTGACGCCGTAGTCCGCTTGATCCCCGAGACGTCGAGGTCAGGTGCGAAATCGCCCCGCCCTGTGATTCTGGACGCGTCTTTGCGTCTTCGTAAGGACTGCAAATTGTTGAGAAACTTCAAAAACGAATTAGGACAACAACCTTGGGTTTTCTGCGCTCTAGAGCCCGACTCGGAGGACAGGCGCGCACGCAAATCCGCTCTCGAAGCGGCAGGTGCTGTGGTCCACGAAGTCCCTTGTGACAAAGGTACGATCGCACGGTTTCCGCCAGAAAGTGATCTCAAGACATTTCATGTAATAGGTTTGCTTTCCGTACCCGACCTTTTGCGAAAGCTGCGAGAAGAGGGTATCCGGAGCGTAATGGTAGAAGGCGGGGCAACCGTAATCCGAGCCTTCTTGAGTCAAGCATCAAAGCCACATAACCTTGAGACGCCTCCGGTCGTGGATACTCTGATCGTTACTGTGGCACCGAAGTTAGTAGGTGATGACGGTATTGGATACAAAGTTGACTTCACAGCAGGGCAGCTGAATAGCGTAGGTGTCAAGCTCTCAGTACTCTCTAGAAACTGAGCGACATTTTCTGGGTTAGATTCCTCAATTCACGCATGTACGCACCGAGTTGATGGGGAAGGATACAGTTATAGCGGGGAGGTTTATATAAGATCGACATAGTCTTAAACCAAAGGGCACGACCTGCTTCAAGTTAAGAGCTGGCGATGAAATAAGTATTGACTTGGTAATTCCAACATAAGGGAACTAACACGATATCGTTGTCTAACGCCGTGCCTCCGAGACATGGGTTTCTAACTTCGAGATTATTGCATGATATAGCCCTACGTTTTGTCGTGTCGAAACATACATACAGCTAGAAGTACAGATAGCAGCACAAAAAAACAAGATCCGGGTGCATGATAATATTAACTGGTAGATTAGGATGTGCGTGTGAGGGTATAAGATCCATATAAAATTTACAATAACGGTTACCAGTGCCACATATGGGAGCGCAAATCCGTAGCGCGCGTGTCTAGGTCTGCACGCGTAGGAATGCTGTATTGCCTTGCGCTCTGTCACACTTCTTCGCAATACGCGTGGCGGCTTCCAGAGCACGCTCCACGAGGGGACGCGAGGGTGATGTGCTGGGTGTACTGTCGAGGAGGTCTAAAAGCTGGGGATTGGTATACATTACTGAGAAGAGTATGGATAACGAACCTCGGTAGAGTAACACGTATCTCATGACACGCTGTGTTGGCTGTATCGCGAGGTCCCTGACGCTAAGCCTCCGAGCAGGAGGATCCCGGTGTTTTGTAGAGGATTGTTTTCGTAGGGACATTGGTGGCGTTTTCTGTGGCTCCAAATCAAGTGAATTCCCGCCAGTCCGCCAGTATTCCTCATCCATCCGCTGTCTATCCTTGATCCTGCTACTGGCAGCGCTCATGAGAGTCAGCATAGGGGGTAGTTGGGGGCTCGATGGAGTTGTGGGTTCCTTGACCATTGGAGATGAAAGACTTGAGATTGAAGTCTGGCTGCTTGATGTCGCCATGCCAGATCTGCGGAGGCGCCATTTCCCTGTCACGCCTCCAGGTGGCGCCTCGCTTCCTTCGGTGAAGAAGGCACCAGCGACAGCACACCAAGATACCATCGCTGTCTCGATATCGTCCTCACAAGTCATGAAAGCGGTGGAGATACCCCAAGCGGAGGGGTCTTCCAAGAAACCTTTGAGAAGCATCTCAGACGCTCGGATGAGTCCTGGGATGTAGGACATCATCAAAGGTGGAGGGGGCGTTACTGTCTATTAAAATTTTTGAGATTATATTCTCTGTTATTGAAGGACTGCACGACAGACCTGTCCGTTGAGCAGCATCTTCAACGCCTCCTGATATTTTCTCTCAGTTCGCACTATTTCGCGGATGCACAGCAGTGCTTTTCTTGCCGCTTGCCATATGGCTGCATCATCAGGATCCAAAGCAGGATCCTCCGGTAATATGGGTGACAAGAGTAGATCACAAGACTCAAGACGTTGCGAGGTGGGCGGGGGAGCGCGCGAGAAACGTGACAGGAGGCTACCTCGCCTCTTCAAACGATCATTCGATGTCACCGGTGAGGGCAAGGGAGTAGGTGAGTATCTCGAGGACGAGGCGGACCCGTGGCCATGCTCGGATAGGCTACCCGTCATCCGAATCCTCTCTAGTCGATCCACCAGGAGTTCATCTGTCATGCTCTCATCGCCCACGGCAATCGCCATGCTGAATTGACTATGGTCTGATGGGGGAGCTACGCCTCCCCGTCGACGTCGAGGATCTGCGCCGGCAGGGCTGGACTCCATTGGAGGAGTTCCTATCCATGCCAACGAGGCAAGTGCTTCAGTACTAACACTCGTTCGCCGCGACTTTGGCTCAGTGAATGATGTAGGTGCGTTTGTTCCATGTCGACCCACTGAGAGATCGAAGTTAGTTCGACGATCGTGCCAAGGGTGATGCATCGGCTAGCAGACGTCAGTGATTCACGAACACACTCTTATAGGGCAAGTAAGCTCACCACGTCAACTCGGAAAGGCGATGGAGTTCTGAGCTGTGGTAACGGATCTTGCCCTTTGCACTCTCTCGGTGAAGGGTCGTCGAGAAGAATTATTTTCTCCGCCAACTGAATGTGTCTCGGTCCATTCGAGCTAGAGGACGGTAGTGAAGACACTGAGGATGATACAACATGGCCAGCGCGTCGCTTGGTCAGTTTTGATGGCTTCTTGTGCAGGGCTTGGTCCTGCAGAGAGTGTGACCCATGACTGCCTACATGAGAAGATGCCAGGAGGTTATAACGCGCGCCACCAGTGGCAGCATGGTGGACAGAGGGACTTTCTATGAGAACAGGTCCAGCGGTCATTGGGCTTGTATTTGGCAGGAGGTGAGAGGAGGTAAAACAATCATGAAGGTGTGAAGTGGGTATATGAGTGTCAGCGCGCAGCGAAGGCTTCTCCAATGACGAGAGTGGTTCAGAGCTGAGAGATTGCGTATGAACCTCATGATGACGGAAAGGTGGGGTAATTGGTCCAGACAAGCGCGTGGGAGAATATGACAGTGTACGATCGGATGAGTCGGATGGCGGAAGTTGCGATTGGGAAGCGTGAGGATTTGGCAGATCTAGCAGGGTGATTGGGTGATTATTCACAGAATGTTGCGGTACGCCCAGCTGCTTGCGAAGCATGCGAGGGTCGGACGATAGTGTAAAGACCTTGGGAGACACTGGGGAGGGCATGGTGCGGATGTGATCGTACGCGCATTCAAGCCTTCGTTCCAGATCATGATCGCCACCCAGTGCGTCATGGGCATTGGTATCTGGCTTGTTCAATACACCAGATGGGACATTTTGCAATCTCCCAGATTTGCCGGCGGCCTCGCTGAGGTGCGGACAGGAACTGGGAGTTGTTCCTGGACTGAGCTCGGAAAAGCAACTGTTCACATCATTGTGGGATGAGGAACTGCCAGAGGACGCTTCTGTAGGTAAAGACCGGAAGCTCGAGCTGTAACCGGACTCTTCAGGAGGTGCCGCCGGTGCAGTCCGTGCAGGTTGGTCAAACTCGGGAACGATAACAAAACCGTGGGCAGAAGAGTCATCGGAAAGATAAACGCTTGACACCCGGCTACCTGAACGTCTCGTACGTCTTGCCTCCACGTCCGGTTGTGCGTCTTGGATTATGCCCAGCGAGCTTCGAAAGGGGGATCGCAATTTCGGCCAGAATTTCTTCTCGCTGGACATGCTGGAGGTGCTTTGGGCATGGAAAGGGCATGTGCAGGAGATCGCGCAACACACTTTTACTCCAGGCCACCAGCCCACTTTTGTCGGTCCAGTTTTTGACAGAACCAGTCTAACCAGTCTTAGGACGAGATTCAACAAAACGTCGGAAGCGAACAAGATGTTACAAGGTACTCACCTTCGCCTCACACTTTATTTAATGAGCTCCCTCTCGCACTATTGTCCCGGGGCTGGCAAGGGACAATTGCGAACAAATGACCCCAGGCAGTCCTTATAGGCAGCCCGACGACAGCCCATCATGCTGTAAGTTGTACTCGAAAATACCTTGTTCGCGAACAGAAGCCAACCCCCTGAGTTTACTCCGTATAGAAATTACTGGAGCGACAGGCTGTTCGAGCCTTGACA
>KN839841.1:46496-182567 GCA_000827185.1 Hydnomerulius pinastri MD-312
AAGGGCATGTGCAGGAGATCGCGCAACACACTTTTACTCCAGGCCACCAGCCCACTTTTGTCGGTCCAGTTTTTGACAGAACCAGTCTAACCAGTCTTAGGACGAGATTCAACAAAACGTCGGAAGCGAACAAGATGTTACAAGGTACTCACCTTCGCCTCACACTTTATTTAATGAGCTCCCTCTCGCACTATTGTCCCGGGGCTGGCAAGGGACAATTGCGAACAAATGACCCCAGGCAGTCCTTATAGGCAGCCCGACGACAGCCCATCATGCTGTAAGTTGTACTCGAAAATACCTTGTTCGCGAACAGAAGCCAACCCCCTGAGTTTACTCCGTATAGAAATTACTGGAGCGACAGGCTGTTCGAGCCTTGACATGGCCAATGACATGCGAGAATTACTCCGTGGCCGGTTGGCAATCAACGTCCATATCCTGAGGCTGGATCCAGTGGAGGTTCAGTTATAAAACCGTGACAGTTAACCATGAGGTCGATGGGTTCAAGGAATGGCATTTTCATGTACAAGTAAAGAACAAATGAACGGATACAGCAGCGCTGCCAACTAATTCAAAGGATTCGGAACAGCATTCTGGACCAAAAGATACACATAGGATGAATAAGTCAAGAAACTTGGGCAGACTTGGGCTCCCATCAATCATCCGAGGAGGAGCTGCTGCCGTAAAGCACCACATATTCCATCGGCTCGGAGTGCGTGCGAGTGTCCTGCCACTCAGCATCTTCGTCATCGGAAGTAGGGACGCTGATGAGGGACACGGATGACCCGTCAGAATCATAATCTCCAGTACCGTCTGTCATGGGCTTGGTTAACAGCGGCGATAGGGGTGCGATGGGAGCACCCTGAGGCTCCTCGTTAGCGGTCACTGAAGCGGCAGGGTGGGGGCTGGGCATCACCATCGATGATGCAGCAAGTGAGTGCTCGCTTGCTTCGTCAGATGAATGATGGTCTGCGACAGTCAAACTGAGGAATTGCATTAATGCAGGCCCTCGTGTAAAGCAAATGATAAACGCACTCGATCCACACGCTGCTGCCGAAAAGATTGCCTTGGCCATCGCTGAGTCTCCAGTAGCCAACATATCTCCCGGGAGCATCGGGCGCCTATAAGGGCAATCAACTCCACGCCACGACATTTAAAGGCTCAGGTACGCACCTTCAACTCCCCAGTCCAAACGTCAAGTTTTTCTCCTGCATCGACGCGACCAACTTTCGCCTTGAGCTCAGCACTGTTGTCTGAGGTAAACATTTCCCCAGCCACAAACAGGAGTTCGGTGGCCTCAGGCCAAGCTCGTCCGCCATCGTTTATCATGCGCCATGACTTGACAAACTCGGCGCCCGGAGGAAAGATCTGCCCATCAGGTACCGTCGTGTCAGCCACAAATGCCGAGCTCAGGGGTGCTTGCGGGACCACGTTGTCGTCATCTGCTTCGAGCTCACATTGATCGTCGACAAAAGGCTGGGAAGTGAGCTGGGGGTCTACAACGCTTGAAGGCACGGGAACGGGAGACGGAGTCCGGTAACCGCTGAGCAGAGCAGCGAGTGACCTGCTCCCAACAGACGATCTGTCGCGCTCAGTCATCTGGGGAGCGAAACGAGTGATAGGAGTTGCCAGCAACGACTCTCTGGTGATGGGGGAGTCTTCTGCCACAGTCAACTCCGCCGCGGAGGGTACGGCTGGGCTAGCAATACAGTCACCGTTGATCAGCGCCTGCACATCATTGAGGTGCTTCATCTCCTGGTTAACCTTGGGCCACAATTGACGGAAGATATCCAGAGTCGTGTTCAATGGAAAAGGCGATTCCGGAGGGTCAGCAATATCGACTAGAAGATGGGATCTTCCTTCGCTGATTGAGGTGGGTATGACCTCCACTGCAGGACTCTGGGGGCTACCGAGTGGGCTGAGGAACTCCTCGATGGGTTCGACTGGCCGCGTCACGGATGTCTCGCTCTCCGCCAAGGTCTTTACCGGCTCAACGGGCGAGACTGGAAGAGAGACAGCGGCAGGGGCAAGCAAGGGAGAGTTCGGTGAAGACGGCGGTGAGCTCGGAGGCAGCGAAGTGGGCGACCCAAATCGAACACAGCCTTGGCATACTGAAGGAGACTCTTCTCGGGCGGATTGATCAATCAGTCTCGTCTGTCCAACCCTGTAAACCGTAGGGATGACAGTGTCCGGTGTTCTTAGCTTCAACATAGGGTGGTTCGACGGATGAACGGGTATTGGAAGGGCCTCGCAGTCGCTGCACAAATCAAAATCGGGGCAGGTTGGATGCATGCACTATGGACCCATGAGACGCGCGAGTCACAATTGTTTTGGTCTCTTACCTTGTAGCGAGCGCCACGGATGGTCTGTCGGCACGCTGTTGCACAATGAATTATAAAACTAGATCGGGTTTTGGATTTGAAATGCTCACAGTTGCATACAGCAAGGTGCGGGAGGTGATGGCGCGCGAGGGAATTCCTCATCTAGCAGAACAGTTAGCACACTTGTGACTCCTCTGGTGCAAAATCATTACCATCAAGTCCTCCTGCTTACTAACTCTCATGAATCCATGATAAGGATGTTGCTCAGGAGTGATCCTTCGATATCTGGATCAGCAAGTTATGCTCAACTAGTGGGAGAGATTACAAACTTGAAGCAAGAGGAGCAGGTGTCGAAGTCTGGGCATGTTACGCATTTCTTATCGGAGATTTAGCTCTCAAGACAATGTTGAGAGAGACACCCGAAACTTACGAAGCGATCACCCACAATTGCTGAATCGCAGAGGTTGCAAGTGGCGCTATGGCGAACAGGCGCACCGACGGGGCTGGCGGTCTGTCTGAGTGGTGTCGCCATTGCTGGTACACGAGTGGCAGTGACAGAGCTGGAGGAAGTCCGGTTTCTTGGTGATCTGTTGGCCTCGCCATCACCGCTAAAGACGGTGTGCACATAAACACGACCAGGTACTTCGATATCGAAGAACTCGTGGAAAGGGTTGTGCTTCTCCGAAGACCCAGACTCTATGCATGTGGTGCAGAGATCGTAGTCTAGCATCGAGTAAGAAGAGGACGAGAGCTGGGTAAGGGACAACATACCTGGACAGTCCAAACACTTATGGCGGACGCCGACGATGGTTTTGTCGCATCTGTCACAGATGACTCCGCGATGCACTGGGAGTTCGGCATGTTCACTCGCGTCGCGCGTAGATGGCGGAGGTGTCAGTACTGGCACCGGGATAACGGCAGGCGAGCGCTGCTGAACCACGTGCGAGGGTCCAAAGCTAAGAGTATGAGCACTATGGTGTGACTTGCTGAAACAACCGGGGCACTAAAAACTAGTCTGAACAGAATCCTACCAATACAAACAGCCGACTCACAACAGCATGCCAGGGGCATTTAACGCAGCCATACCAGACACCAGTAAAGCTTGTTCTGCAAACAAAGCACCAAGAGGCTGACGCGCCCGCACCGGTCTGGGAAGGAGTGGGGGAGATCCTGTTCGAGAGCGGCAGGATAGGAAGGCTGGTAGCGGGTGTGGAGCAGGACGGTTCTGCTTTGGCCAATGACGGCTGCTGTTTCTCGGCATAATCAGCTCCAAATGTAGCGCGCATGATGCGGTCAAGATCCCCTTTGAATGAAGACAACAGGGTCTCGATGTCGGCCTTTCCTTTAGCAACGGAGCAACATGACGGGTTTCCTCCGTTCACGCTACCACAGTTTGCAGGTGGGAGCTGCTGTCTGACCGACGGAGAGAATAAGATTGGCGGAGGAGGAGGAGGCGAGATTCTCATTGGTGGACAAGGGTAACCGACTGAGGGAGACGAAAACTGCATAGGAGGAACAGGGGTAGGCAAGAAACAATGGGGGTTGGCAGGTAGAATGCAATTGGGAGGACGAGGGGGAAGCTTGGGCACGACCTCTGGCAGTGAAGTAGACGAGGTACTTGGTTGCCACATATTAGCTGAAACTACGCTTGGAACTTTGTGAGGGGTTTCGTCGAATATGGTGAATCTGAGCAAAGGACTCGGCCACTGGCGGCGTAAAGGGGCCACTCTGGAACCGTACTCTTCGGCAGTGTGTACTTCTTTACCAACGAGAATTCGTCCAGGTTTAGACGCGTCCGGCGAGAAGATAAGCTTGGAAAGATAATAATTATGGCTTATGGGGAATACACGATAGAGCTGGGGTGGCAGTCAGCGGCAGCACGTCGGGAGATAAGCAAGCTGGTTTGACAGCGTTTCTTACCTGGTGGTACAATTCCTCGTATGTAGGAAACAGAACGTTCTCTGCAAAGGTAAATTTACGGGTTTCGTTTCTGTAGGTAGCCTTGACGGTGAACATGGTTGCTGTTCAAGGGGCAATGTGGGACACCGCAGCTTACGCAGTGATTTATACCCGACGGCCGTGACAGAGCGTGACCTAGGAAATGTGACACTGTCATTATCGGAGGTCAATAAGGCATCGACTTGAGGATTTCAAGTTCACACTACAGGTGATAAATAATACTTGGTGTTGTCGAGTACTTAAGAGTCCAGAGAACCTCTGAGGACAGCCAATATCCAGCCGTGAACGACATCGAAGAGCAACATGTCGTTCGATCTTCTTTCTGCGACGAGATTTGACCCCTTTCTCGAGACCCTCGAGTGGAACAACGACCCAGATGGAAAACCATCGCCATATCTCCTCCTCTCT
Organism: Hydnomerulius pinastri MD-312; assembly: GCA_000827185.1. NCBI lineage: Eukaryota > Fungi > Basidiomycota > Agaricomycetes > Boletales > Leucogyrophana > Leucogyrophana pinastri. Next base: position 51,182 of record KN839841.1, read on the forward strand.
TATCAGCTCGATCGTCTCGTTTTAGGTGCTCAACGAAGTCGATGGGAAGTCTCAGAATTACCTACCTATGCTAAACTCAAAGCCACCTGCGACGAAGTTGTCCAGGAGGCGAACGGCGCTGACAAAAAGACACCTCTGAAGGTAAAGCGGCTCACAAATCGTCCGTGTCCATCGATATTAACTTTGACTTAAGATACGCGTCGTGTTCACACCTTCTGGCGAAATGACTGCGACTGCATCGCCAGTCGAGCCATTGCAATGCGACCCAATGGAGCCATCACGCACCATGCCTGGAGCGGCCTTACATGCTCCCTTCGAACCAATCCTCACAATCCATGTCGACACCGAGCCAACATCGGGCACGGCCTCCATGAAGACAACTAACAGACAAGCATATGACGATGCCAGGGCGCGCGCTGGTATTCCCCCAGTCGGGACTCCCCGCCCTCATGATGGCGTGTCGGATCATCCAGACGACGTCATTTTGTTCAACGTCTCCAACGCCGTCACAGAGTCCTCCATCTGTAACGTTGCGTTCTATCGCGATGGAAAATGGTTGACTCCGCCACTAGCTGTCGGTTGTATATCAGGCGTAATTCGACGGTGGCTGCTGGAGAATGGTCGTATCTACGAGGCTGCTGAGAACTCGATATTGTTGGGTACCATCAAAGACAACGACTGGGTTCTTGTCTTCAACGGGGTGATAGGATGTCGGCTTGGGCGAGTGCGTTTGCAGATCGAGCAATATAATGCCTAATGCGAAGGGGTTATATTGTACTTTTATACTAAAGCAAGCGACGAGAGATGTAACTTCATGAGGTTGCAACTGTAGCATCAACATCCATGGCGCCCTCATCTCCGCCATCGAACATCCCGCCGTCCATCTCGCTCAGGATGTAGTCCACGACAAAACTCTCCTGCACTAATCGGTCGATTCTTGCGAGGTGCCTTTGAGTATAAGGGATCAAGCCGTCAATAACGTCCTTCAACCCTGTGGCACCGCCAGCCGATCTTCGCTGGTCGGAATGAAGGCTGTCGAGAGCATCCAGCGAATCTTCGCCAAAGGCAGCAACTACATCTTCCATGGGTCTCAGCTTCATGATGGTATACAGAACATCTTGTGCGACGCCACTGGTTTTTGCATTCGAGTTCCAGTCCCGAATATAGCACAAGAGCAGAGCGAGGTCGGAGCCGGAGAGCATGCGCAGCACCTCATCTAGTGCTAGATTGCCGCTCACAGACTTGTCGCTTGAAAGTTGAGCTTCCAGTGCCGCCGATCTGATATCTTTGAAGAGGTTGAGAAGTCTGCCTGGCTGCTTCATGGAGAGCGCAAGTTCAATTGCTCGTCGATAATCATGAAGCGCGAGGTAGTTCATGAAATCTTGCTCTCTGTAAAACGTGAGCAATCAAGCAGTCTTGATATGTGGTCCATCTCACCTGAGCACCTTGTCGGCGCGCTTGGCCTCCTTTTCTTGTTCAGCCTCCTCTGTACAATCCTGCCAGAAAGTGACTACAGAATCAGCGGCTCCCGAGACAATCGTGCGCTCGTCGGCACTGATAGCTAGAGCCCAGACCTGATAAGGTCGTTAGATATGAATCTTTGTTAAACGGCCCATTACCTACTTTATCTTCGTGGTTATCAAGAGTCGCCACGCATTCCTCCTCCCGCACGTTCCACAGCTTTACAAGACCATCAGACCCAGTGCTGACCAGTTGAGTTCCGTAGTTAATGAAGTCCACCCGGAGAACAGAGTTCGTGTGCCCTTCGAACGTCTTCACGCAAGTAAAATCCTCAAGACTCCAAAGCTTGACAGTCTTGTCACCGCTCCCAGTAGCCAAGACACGCTCCGTCCTACCAAACCTCACATTCCAAACACCCCTTTTGTGCCCTTTGCACGTTCCCAGTAGCTTTATCTCCCCATGCGGTGATTTTCCGCCCGAACCAGGTCTGTAAGAGATTTCATAAACCTTTACAGTGCGGTCCTGTGAGCCCGATGCAAGGAGAAGGTCGTTGGGTGCCACATCGAGACAGTTGATGTCCTTCTCGTGGGCTTTGTGCGTCGTAAGGCTATGACCATGTAGTGGTTCCCCACCGTTGAAAGTCAGAGGGACCTCCGATAGGTCCCACATTTTGATAGTCCGGTCTTGACTTCCGGTGAACATGAAACGAGGATGTGAGTCGGTATCGCTATATGTGCGCGACAAGGCAACAGAACCGACACTCTCTGCGTGGCCCTCGCACAGAGCAACGCAACCCCATCGGATGCTGCTGTCGTCGGTCTGCGAAGGGGCCCATATCCGGGCTGACTTGTCCTTGCTTCCGCTGGCAAGAAGGCGCCCACCGACTCCCTGGTCCAATGACAGCACTATCTCAGAATGACCGGACAAGAGGTGCGCATCTAGGCTGGAAGCTGAGTAAACGCGGATGAGGGAGGAGTTTGTCGCAAGGGCAAGGTGGGTGTCTCGAGAGACGGAAGCATTTGGTGTATCTGGGGATGGAGGTTGCGGCGACAAGAAGATTGCATCAACTATTTCGTCGTTAAACCCAACCAATTGTCTAAGAAGTGTCCGAGTTTTTAGGGAGTAGAAGAAGATGTTCTGGTCCGCGTGGGCAGAAACGATAGTTTCAGCCGATGGTATGTAACTGTTCTCCGATGCGAGTGAGAGAGGGGTGAGGCTACGCCAAAAAAAAAAACTCACAGCGCGTCGACGATTTGTCGCTGTTCTTCCTGATCAGCAGGAGCCGGCTCAGATTCTGCGTTTAAGGGATAAAGGACGGAACCCTCCTGGGAGTTCCAGATCTTGATTACTCCTTTTTCACCGGCAGTGAAAAACTGAAGCCTTGAGGGTTTGGAGGTGAAGTCGTTAAGCTCGGGGTGGACAAAGCCGACGGCTTCGATGCGCTCCATTACTGGGATAGTCTTGGAGAGAGTAGGAACAATGGCCTTCGACTTTCCTTTCCCTTTCCCTTTGCTGAAATTGTCGTTAGACGACATGTGGGAGCTCGCGGACATATCCCAGAGTATGACCACTGAGTCTCTTCCTCCACTTATCAGCCATTTGCCATCCGGGGTCACATCCAAGCCACGAGGTACAGAAACGTGGCCTTCGAGGACAGCAATAGGTCGAAGCGCGCCTTGCTCATTTCTAGATGTCGCCATCAGATCAAAAAGTCGTATTCTTGTGTCAATGGAGGCAGTGACAAGCTGCAAGACACGCTCGGAGCTGATGATCGAAGGGTCACGGGGGAAGTTAAATTTCAATGCGCTGACAACCCCTCCGTGACCTTTGAATACGTGTGTAACATGGCCGGTCGATATGTCCCAGACCTTGACAACGCCGTCCGCAGAGCCGGAAGCAAGGTAGGTGGATGTTGGATCAGTTGTGCAGACATGCACGGGCGCATCGTGGGCACGAGCAATGACCCGAGAGGGATGGGCAACTTGCCCGGAGAAACCTTGTGGTATCTCGTATATCCTTAGCGAAGGTGCGGCTGTGAATATGACAAGGTGAGAGGCGGATGGCGTTAGGCATAGTGACGTGATGGGCTCAGTGTCCTGTAGTTTCAAAGGTGAGCATAAATTCCAAAGCACGTGAACGGCACCACTTACGCCTGAGAATTTGCAGAGTAGTTCACCAGTCGTTAGATCTGTAAAGAGGGCCTCTTCAGCAACGCATGTGACGATCCTGGACCCGTCTGAGGTGACCGCGATCGAGCCGGTCGTATGCAAAGGTGCGATCGTTCGCAATTTTTTGTAGCTTATATTTCGGTCAGCAAGTACGTTCTTCACGAATTGGTGGGACCCACATAGTTTTGGCTTTGGGGCGCTGTCCAGCAGCCATTGCGATCTAAAGATGACGGGAGCCGTGGTTCCTGGTATGCACTGAATTTTTGGGCGGTTATTTGGCTTTATGTACCAAAGGCTTCCGAGTTCTTCCATTTTAAGATCGCCCCTATGGCGATCACATAGGATATGTCTTAGAAGCCAGATCCGACAGAAAGCATGCGTATCTATCTACGTCTCTTCAACTCCATTCATTTTAGTTCCCATATTCTACTGCTACGTATAAAATGGAGGAATTAGTTACGCTACAAAAAGAAAGTTACAGAAAAAACATCGTTCCACATGACAAGGAAAATGTACGAGTAATACTAGTGCAATGGATGTCAACCGCTGCATCCAGCTTGGTTAGATGACTTCACCGTCTAACTTTCCAAATCAGCTAAAACATGACCGGGAAATTCAACACTGCATCCTAACTGAAGAAGAAGCAACATCCAATCCTAGACGGAGGCTTGCTGAGCGTCGCGTTTGCTCATCTCCCAGAGACAAGGCAATCGAACGTGCTTCTTCTGTAGATTCCCACAGCAACTCGGTGGTAAGCAAGAGTGATAAAAAGTTCGAGAAAGAACAGACCAAGACATTTTAGCTGGTACGGCTGGAGGTGTGCCACTGGTTTTGCAGTCGGAGGATAGTCTCCTCAGCTAACCGCCTTAACCGTATCTCTTCGTCCGCGGTCCTTTCGGCCTCCCTTCTTTTCCTGCCCTCTTCTTCCAGCATGCTCTCAGTTGCGCGGAGCGTCGCTTTTGCTCTAGCAGCTTCCGCCTGCGCTTCAGCGAGCTGGTCTGATATTCGCAGCGAGACAGATACGGCGTCCGCTGATTGGCGCCGCAGACCAGCCATCTCTATTTGCATTCGGTCGACAAGCCCTTCGTCAACCGTCGAGTACACGCGGCGGCCCCTTTCTGGACTGTACATGCGCGAGGGAACTTCGTGAACCCCAAAAACTCCCAAGGCAGAAGACGAAGGGTGATGATTGGGTGGAACGACCATATCTTCTTCGCTTTCATACTCATCCTCCGAGACGTCGCACCTATCTTGACCGTCTTGACCATCCTCTTCTGCGTCTTCGGAAAGGTGGTCGTTCGTTCGTATTGCAGATACTTGGCACTGCTGTGTCGTGTATGATGAACCTGCAGACATGGCCACCGGCGTTGTGCTACTAGAGGCTTCTGGTTGTTTCCGTGGTCTTCCCCGCTTCTTCGGTTGCGTAGGTTGGGCTGGAGAGGGTTCTGCGGCTGGTTTCGATGCTCTTCCACGCTTTCTGGGTCGCTTTGTACCTGGTGGGGCAGAAAGATTGACTGTCCAGTACGAGCCAAAGCCTGGATCAGTGACAGGACGAGGTTGCCGCTCAAACAGCCTATTTAAAGACAAGTGGTGGCGAACAGATTGCTGCAACGGGCATGTCAAGTCTGCATATATGCAAGAGAGCGTTGATCGCACCTTCCATGTCGGACCAGCATTTCGGAAGTACGCGTATTTATCCTCCATAGCCGCGTATATTGCTCTTATTGTTAGCCGCTTTTTCGGGCTGCCTAATATCGCGCATCGGAGAATCACAGGAAGCGTGTGTTGCGGTCGCCCATCTGTATCAGGAAGACAGGCTAATGTATCTGGGCAATTTGGATGGGGTTCATGATCTGTATACGGTGGCTCATCCGCAGCTTGAGGGCTCTGTTCAACCGTCGTATTTGCGCTGACATCGGATATGGACGCAGGGGATTGTGGACCGTCAAGCCTCCCTTTTCCTGGTGGCCTGAACAAAGGGGGTCAGCGAGAGAACCGAACAAAGCAGGAGGGGGAAAAACCGTCGCACTCGTATGATTTCTTCTGACGTCCCTCGGGATTCAGCAGATTTTTAATGCTGGACATACTTGTGTGGCATTGAGATGTAGAACTTCTTGATAGGATACAAGAAGACATAAAGGTCGCGTTTGGTGATTATTGTGGGTCCAAGCAATTACATAATCAATGTCTTTACGATAGCCTTAGGTTAGTTACCTAGCACCTGTAAGTACTACACCAAGAAGATAGAGATGCCGAAACTGGCTTGAGTAGTAAGACTAGGAGGAACATGTTACATTCGGTAGTGACTGTTGGAAGGCCCTTGGAAATCGTAGGGGTAGTTAGTTGACGGCCCAGGCCCCTGAATTCTCCAATCTTGATCCCCTTGGCTGACCGGATAGTTCATGTTCATCAGTGGTTCCGAACTCGACGCGCCAGCCATAGACGTCGGCTGTTGGTATGATTGGGGCATAGCGTTTGTCGCTCGGGGCCACCACTCGTATCCAGGGTAATACGACGTCGAAGGCTCAATACCTGGAATGTCTAACCCAAGCATGTGAGCCATCATGCGAGTGCTGATGTCTTGAATTCCTGCGGTGGGTGCTACGCGCTCCTTTGCAGCTGAATCTCCAAACGCCTCCCGCTGGAGGAAATCGGAGCTCTTTTCCTTCCCGAAGGCGTCGTCAGCTCCTCTCTTTTGTCTATCGGGACCCTGCACAAGTGGTGCAACATTACTGTCGACCTGAACCTTGACACCGTTGAGCAGGTCCCACGCCCTCACAGCACTAGGCCACGTCGTCTTGGCGCAGGTTAGTGCGCGTTCAACGCCCACGAGAGTGGTACTTACTTGCAGCTCCCGCAAAGCAGCTAACAGTTGTCGAAGTCCAACGTAAGCTTGTACATTCGAGGGACGCAGAGTCACTGGTAGAGCGGCAATCATCAGCCGATGTTAATGTTGCAAGGTAATCAACACATACACGTCACGATATGCATAATGCTGAAGACTGGTCAGGAATGTTTGAAAATTTCTAATCCAGTGCACTCACCCAGCGCTGAGGATGTACGATGAAAGGAACGGCGAGCTACGCTTGATATTAAAGTTTTCATGATACGTCGTCACTGCATTTTGTTCAACATGGTTGACTATCTGGGTGGTTCGCTACTGACCTATAGTGCTCACGTAGGTCGCAGCACTCTGACATAAGTCAAAAGCTTTCAATGATGCTGTGTCGGAACCAGAGGGCGGATTTTGCAAGATTGGCTCAGAACTAAAAACGGTCATTCATGTATCCCTATGAACGAGTTAATTACACACCCCTTCCAATTGGGAATACTGTACCGAAGGAATGGATGAGCGTCATGAACACCGAACAATGGTGTGTACACTCACAATGCCCTGTGCAACAGAAGAACCGCTGACCAATATTTGATGTGAATATATAGGACAGGGGGAAGCGGCGTGTTTCTCTTGCTGGCTGGATCATATCTAAGGTCGTCAGGAAGTTCGAGGTACCATTGGTCGAGTCGAGCTTCCAAGCTGCTGAGGACCGCTCGTCTCGAACCACGCCGGGTGGATTTCACTGGGTAAACTGAAGACACAATAGACCCAATAATCACAGCTAAAACCAAACTACTTGAGTAAGAGCGAGCGACAGGAATATAGCGACACCGACAAAGCGCGGAAGCAGCACGGAAACATCTCATTGTCAGGACGGTAGAAACGGATTGTTGTGAAATCACATCAAGTCCATCGTTGTGGTGTGAATCGTCTTCATACTATCCAAAGAGTTAGCCTTATCTTCAAGGGCGAATTGGTAGCACCTTGCCTCTTCGGCATCTGGCAGTAGAGTATCAAAATCGCCCTCGCCAATGCATGTTGGCCGACCTGCAGGAGAAAAAATCAGTATCGAAGGACGATACTCGGACTCGGACTGACCCATATACGTGGAGCCGTATCTTCAAGGGTGGGTGACGAGAATGAGCATAGACCAGCCGCAGAACAACGGAACGTACTTGTCTGCGATACAACATGCCCACCAGATCTGCTTCCTCACTTGATTCTCTTCCGCAGAAAACATTCTCGCCTTATTGAATTGCCAGTTATCTGCTGCCCGGTTAAGACCTAAATCTTGGGCCTGTAATGGTATTATTAGACAGGAGTTTGAGCTCGAAGTTCCATCACGAACCATCCTGATAGCCATTCCTAAACATTGAAGCGGTTTAATTGAGCACGAAAGAATCACATAACCAATTAAATTTACCAATGTAGAGCCAGCCTTGTTCCATAGACCCTAAAAGCTCTGTGAGTACAGCGCATTATAGCTGATTATAGGACGACCATACCGATTCCAAACTCGCGATGGCCCAACAGAAGTAAGGCTTGACAGGTCGATGCACGGCAGCTGTGATACACTTGAGCTGGCGAGTAGAAGTCAGCCAGACAACTTCTGGATCTTAGCAAGTTGATGACAGTACCGAGAACTGTTTTTGCTTGAGCAAGATATTCTCCACCAGCTTCCCATAGCTTATCAATCGACGCTGGTACGCACTCGTCCAGGTAGCGAGCTCCTATGGAGAATATTGAAAGAAGCAATAGCCTGGTTACGGTCTGTGAAGGTTCAGGGCTCGAGGGGGGATCCCCGCTGGACTCAGGTGTATTGGGATTGCTACTGCAGTCGGATGTGAGCAAGTGCGGCGAGCCCTACCGAGCATTGCCTTATTGACTAACCTGCGTTTCCTGTGAGGATGAGTACACGTGAGGAAGGGTGATGACAGTCATGGGAGCACAAAACACACCACTCGCTGTATTCTCTCAAGAAGCGTCCTTTGTGGATGACCGGAAACGTCGGGTGGGCGTAGGAGAAATACAAGTCGATTAGTTGATCCTGCATCGCAACGGGAGGGAAAACCACGGGGATGTCAACTTCGGGAGGGGCAGAGGACATATCGCCTTTGGCAGACGGCCAGAAACGCGCCATTGGAAGTCTCCTGACATGGTAAAAACATTATTATATTGCATTACAACAAACAACAATGCACGCAACCAGATCCCTCCCTCAAGGCGGCTGTCCAGTCGGTCGCTTCGGATGAGGAGGTGGAGGCCGCTTGCTTTTCCGTGATATCGAACCTGATGACGGTCAGGGAGGCGGAACCCCAGCAGAATAATCATTAAACGCACCTCTTGATTTTCGTCCAGTGACAGTTGTCCAAATGCGGTGGCGCCCGAAGATTCGTCCGTATCCTCCGAATCTGAGATACATGTTATACAACAGCTCCTAGTTGATTTGTCGCAACGCCCCTCACCTGACAATGCCTCCATTGTGTACATATCATTCCAGTCCGGCTGGCCTGGGACCCCACTTGAAAGAGGATCATCAAGGCGGCGGCGTTGGGGTAGAGGAGCCCCGCCGAAACTCCGAGTCGGTGATTGAGAAGGCCCGGCGCGCATGGCAGGATTGGAAGGGCCGCCCGCGGTTGACCTTGTCAGGCGAGCAGACAATCGGTCCTGCCATTCCGTAGTAGGCACGGTAGACAGCGTGTTGTCTGGCACGGGCCTTTATTACCACTTTTGAGAGGTGGTTGGGAACTGCTTACCTCTTGACGATGAAACAATTTCCCTCGAAATTCGGGACTGCCGTCTAGATCGTGCGGCATCACGAGCAGCCGCCTCATTGCTTCGAAAGATGCAAGCGAAGAAGTCTTCCTTTGTCGCTCCCGCGGGTTGGGTAAGCCTCCCTGAGGGCCCCTGTACTCTGAATCAATCGCGAACCCCAAAAGTCTGATCGTGAACGCGAGCATACAAATGGTCCGGTGTCTACCCTGTTCAGGATCTCCCTTGCTAAGTCATCTTGTCGAATGTCGGCTAACAAGTCTTGCACTCGGCGATCTGGGCATGTAAGAACTGCCCCTAATAATGACTCTACTTGGTGCCATCGTTGCTCAATCGCTTGAATATAGCCTTTCGGTGGACCACGCTTGTAGCTGGGACCTGTAGGAGTTGAATGCCAACGACTCTCCAGAGCGATAATGGCTTACCCAGGAAAGTGCAAGCTATGTAGATAGAGATCATTAGCGCTGCTACAATCACACCTGAAAGGCGGGACGTACTATTACCTCCAACAGCACAACTTTTGCAAGTCCCCGGAGTCGAAGAAGGCTCGCACTTGCTCTTCGTCTTTCTACACTGATCACAGGCTAATAATAAGGCAATTCAGTGAGCATTATGGGTTTCAATGGTGACTACGCTTACCCCTGCTACTTCGTTTTCTGGTTGACAGGGATTCCTGATTTACCTCGTCTTCTGAGGGTTCAGATTCGTTCCATTGAGCCGTTGACATTGTGGTTATAATGTGAGTCAACAGGCAAGCAAGTTTCCAAGCTGGTTCTACGCGTTTGCCGCTTCGATGAATAAGGATGCCTTTGTCGCCAATATTAATCTCGTAGGATCTTCACACGCCCCCCATTCCAGAAATTTAGCCCCTCGTGCCTCCATCACGGTCATCGGAGATCCACAACGACCGCACATCTTGTGAGCCTCAATGTCTGTACTTATGAGCCTTGGTCCCAGGTCAAGTTAACACAATGTCCTGAATGTTGCATCCTACATATGTAAACGACAAGACGGTGATTTGGATGGCTCGGAGGGTACAAGGTGGAAGAAGTGACGACAGTCCGGTGAAACCAAGTCTCCACGGAACATACATAGATAACAATACACCAATCACAGCATTGCGAAGCGCGCAAAGAACCATCAGTTCATTTCCACGCGAGAACCCCGATGCACTTCGGGAATGCGGAGCGGAGTGCCCGCAAATACCAAAAGCGGCGAGCTTCCTACTTGAGAGGGCTGTACGGGAGTGGAAGCATTATGAACGAGTCCATGGATGTCGCGAGTTGGGCAGTCTACAACATCGTCAACTCACTGTTGTAGCCAGGGTCGCTATACATACCTTTGACACGGTCTCTGCCCACCCATCGAGTTGCCAGGCTGTTTCTCTGGTTTCTTTCCTAGCTTCCAGACTCCTACGGCGAGTGTGAGAATAGATTCTCCTCCAACTTTAGAATGTGACTGACGGATATTGCCACATATGGTGGACCTGATGAAGCCTCCCAATCTGCGAGAACCAGGCCCCCACTGGGGCGACAAATTTGCGACGGGCTTCGATACCTTTCCGCCTGACAACAGAAATCAAACCCAGCCCGTGCTGTGTAACGTGTATTCGGAAGCGTACCATGCATTCTCCCATTCGAGAAGGGTGCCAGGTTTCAGCTGATAGCTTCGGAGTTCAAAAATACCTCCTTGTGCGTGTGGAGGTGCGGTGGGGAAGAATGCAAATTCCTGGGTGAGCTGCGTAGAGCGAGAGTTTACATATGGGAGAAGAGCTTTATAAGATTTCGCGTGCTGAGGGTACTGTAAGTATCACGGAAGAGGTAAGTGGAGTTGTACGGTCTACCTCCGACTCCTTGATTAGATTCACGGTTTTGTCGTACCCGGCGTAGTTCTCGTATTCAAGTATATGGACTGTTGTACAATTGTTAGTTAGGATACAATCGACTAGTTAGGATACAGGCAACAACGCTTACCAAAGGCATCTTGGTCACCAACTACAGTTTCCCAGCTGCCCGTGAGCTTGACATGCAATCGTGGGTCATCCTTGATTCCAGCATAGTATTTCGCACTGAAAGGCCAAAATTAATACAGTGAGACCGCTGTTAATGGAGCGACGCACGCAGCCGCCTTATACTCGTCGATTGCATCGGGTTTCACTCGGTGCACTACGCAAACCATCAGTCAGACATCCAGAGCTATGGCCAATATCTCTCACCTTCGAAACCGTGTATATATTTACCTCTTGCAACGAGTCTTGAGTGCTGCAAAACTTCAATATCACCTGCCTTCCTGGCTTCTGGTGAACCGTGGAGTAAAGACTGAAGCACGTCGTCAGTACAGTCGCCTTGTAGTTGAATGTGCGTTACCTGGACTGATATGGACCGCCGCGCTCCACTGAGCGCGACATGGGGCAAGAGAGCTTGTTTCGCTGCAAGCTGCAACATCCTCGGACTAGAAATAGACACGAACAAGACACGAAGTTGTTGTTAAAGGGATGCGGACGCGTGGTGGTGCAAAAGCGGAGCTGGGAGCTTATGATCAGGGTTAGGCGAGTGGACGTAAGCGGATATTCCCCTGACGCCAGCCATCCCGCTTGGCTCCTCCCGAGCCTTGCCTAGAATGCGCCCCAAGTTTCTAGTGTTTTGGTTGCATCACAACAATACAGGGAATCTTGTAGTTTTGCTATACAAGTACACGGAGAAATGGCTGCTCAGATGGGACCTCGGTGTCTCTAAGTACTGTAACTGCTGGCCATCGACCTTACCCACACCTCGAATATCACCCATGGAACAGAAGCATCTGCTTCCAGTAAGGCTTTGAAGAAACGACCGGTCCCCTCCAGCATCCGCACACTACATTCGATCATGAAAGCGTTCTCTTGACCCAATGAAGGGTCCGCGGTCATCTTTGTGCGCCTACAAACAAGTGGGTGCGGCGATGCAAGCTGCGAGAGTCGTGGACAGTCAGCTCAGGCGTGTTTTCGCCCATGAATAGGCTTACCCAAAGCCGCCCATCGGAAGAAGACTCAAACTTGGATTTTCGCAGAATCCATTCGTTGTCCGGAGAAACGAGGAAGACCAACTCGGTCATAGTTTCCTCTGAGGCAACCGACGATAACATGTCAAGCAGGAAGTAGTCCCCTTGCTTCGCATCTATGTCCATAGAAAATAAGGGAAGTAGTAGGTAGAGCATATCGAGTTGACTTACTATAGGGGCTGCGAAACGCCGTTTCTGGGATCCCGTCCACCGCGAAGGACAAGGGATGCTGCTGATAATGAGACAATGCATCCTGGCCTATCGCCATCGCACGACTTTCCTCGAGCCCGAGCATGTCTACGGCCGCATTGCAGCTGATAATGTTATCATCGGGAAGTAACTTGACGTTGGTTTCTAGCAAGCAAGAGGTGCCAAGGCCAGGTGCGCAGCTGACTGGGGGTTGGTCAGAGCCATTGAACTTGTTGACAAACTGGAGCCCGTGTGGAGCTTCCGCAGGATTGGGCATCCTTTCCAAAGCTTGGTCTAGGTAATGACAGGCTTTTCTCTGCGTCATACAGCGATTCGAGTATGGAACGGGAGAAAGAAACTCACGATGTGCCTTCGGTTGCGCTCATCTCCTTCCGTGCCAACAGTGAACGGCTGGCCTCCCCCAAGCTCGATTCCTTGATCAAACCAAATTTCTGGAACCTGGTTGTTCAGGACAGTATAGTAATTATCGGCCATCTTGATTTCCTCCAGAGTCATCTCCATAAACTTCAGCAGAGCAACGAAATCCACAGCTTGCTGTTGACGTATCATGGCACCATGGCCCAGCCACGCAAAGCCTGCGTGGACACCGGTCGGAGTTATTGTTTCGCGCAGACGGCTCGACAGATGCTCGTGCGGTGGGAGGAGGTGTATCCCGGTCTGCGAGGAGTCTTCCATCCGGACGCGAAGAGTCCTTATAATCTCTGGCAAAACGATGTAATCATCATCCTACATATTATGCCTGCTCAGGAAGTGATCTGAGAGATCTAAGAGAGAGCCAACCTGGATGAAACAGTATGAAGTCGACGCTTTCGTGGCAGCGAGGAAGCGGGCATAGAAGTAGAGGTTCTCTGACGAATTCTCAATTCTGAGCTTCCTCGTATCACACTGAGCTTTAGAGAAGATCTAGATATCACATAATTTGTTAACTGCACCGAAGGTTTCAGAACAAGGAGATGGTTTCTCGCACCTCCTTTGACAGCTTCTGCGGGCTGTTGTTCCAGATCAATACTTCAGCGATGGTGTCATCTAACCATGGTCCGCAGAGCAAAGATGCAATCCGGATGACATTCTCTAAGCGAGACCAATTCAAGATGATTGCAGTCACATCAGGATTCCGAGAAGGTGTCAAGGACTGTGGGCTTGCGCGAACCCCAGGCGACGCCACGCTATTGGTGTCCGCGAAACTTGGGGGGAAAATACGTTCGGGAAGACCCAAGTCACTTAAGATCGCGTGTAGTGTCTTCACAGCAGGCGTCATGTGTAGTCTGCAACTCACCGGTGGCGGTATGAAGGTATGAAGACAGGGTAGAAAGAACAGTGACTCGGATATGAAGAGTGAAGCTATGACATTAATCTTGATAGTACCCTGATGGTAACAAACATCATACAGCAGATGCAGACATAGACCTGCGCTCAACAAGTACGTTATGCCGCCGGTGGTAAATCACTCTACCGGCCTTGATTGTGAGTACGACGGAGGGTTGAAAGAACGTTCATCAGTCATGGCCAAGTACTATTGGATACGCCCATTGATTTTGGACAGAGATTCCTTAGCAGCGCACTGAGTTCGATTTGGTGATGTGGCGACGTCACAAAGCTGGCCATGAATCGCGAGTGAAAGCCCCATGTTCATTACACACAACTACAATGAAGATTTAGTCCATTCTGCCCTTCAGTTTGCGTGTTATGACTTGGTCCTTGGTGCTGAAACGGGAAGCAGTGATCAGTTCAGCTAAGGTGAAAGAGGAAGAGAACCCCTCCTCACATAACATGCACTACGGCGCCCCAACCTGAAAACGCGTCCCTATCTACGGCATTCAGCAGTGTTTGTGATATGGTCTCGAAAAGGTCTTCAGGCTCCAAGTCAGGTTCCCATAGCCCTTCTGCGACACCGTATAGTTTTGAGCTTGCGGTTCCGGCAACAACAAAGTCCTTGGCGAAGTTGAGACATCCTATAAGATCTGTTGCAGCAATGAAGGGCTTGAACCCTCCTGAGGGCGTCTTGGACAGGCCAGCCATCACGGGTTCGATGAAATAAGGGCCAAATCGGTGCTCATAAAGAGTGGAGGAAACGAGGTGAGCGAATGTCTCCGGTTGGATGTCGCGCTCTTCTTTGATCGTGTACATATTTACACGGTAGCGGAAGCGTTCTCGTCTAATAAGAGCTTGAGCCTCCCAAGGAGAAAACCGCAAGTCCTAACTTACAGTGTAGTGACATCTGTACCAAGTCCTGGTAGGCCAACATAAACACGGTCTGAGACAGGGAATATCTGGGGATACATAGGCAACCGAGTAGACACGAAGAGATAGGAGATATACCTTTTGAAAGTTGGATGAGATGCTCAATGCTTGATTTCCTAATCGTAAGTCTGAAGCGATCGCGACGCAATCCTTTCCGACCATGGCTATCACGGAGCCACCGTTATATTCCATTATCGACTGCTGCGGTGTTAGCGCATACTATAGCTTTAGTTTAATGGTAATCACCATGATTGCAAGCTTGTTGTTTGGGATCGGCGGTAGATGTTGGGTTCAGAAGGACAACGCGTAAGTCCAAGGTATTGAGTACTACACTTGCCAGTGGCATATACCGAGTGACGCGTCGTCCAGATTTGTCAATCTGTCACACCCGTAACGCAAGTAGTGTGACAATTACCCGCGGGCATGAGCGGACTTGACGGGACAACTCCTGTTCAAGAGGAAGAAGACGTGAGAGTGTCAGACATTTACTCACCGCAAGCGCGCTCGCGAACCTCCCTTCGAGTCATGTTCCTTGTCGCCGCAAGACATGAAGCATCTGTTGAACTCCCTAGTCCATAGTGCTGCTGCACCCCAGGCTCCTTCAAGAATCGGCTACTACTTATCACGTTTGTATTCATCACAACATGCATCTCATGTTCAAGCTCGCGTCCAGGTATGGTTAGTCGTCTGCCTCCCGTGCTCTTCAATAAACGAGTGAGATCTAGGACAAAATTGCCCGTATAGATTCCCAGAGGCCATTTTCACCAGCTCTCGTCGATTCATTCCACCGGAAACACGACTATCTTCGCATCTCTCTGACCGAGCGGTGTAATCTAAGATGTCCGGTGTTCACACACGATTACACAGCTATATATTGATTCGACTATTGTAGGCTTCTACTGCATGCCCAGCGAGGGGGTTGAATTGTCCCCTCGAGAACACATCCTAACGGACGATGAAATCATTCGTCTCGCATCACTATTCGTCAGAAGCGGAGTGAGGAAGATACGACTAACTGGCGGAGAGCCAACAGTCAGAAAAGGGTTTGATAGAATCATAAGTGATGCCTTCCAACTTTTCAGCATCGACTATATCTGACATCAACTTCAGGACAGCTCAATGAGTTACGGCCGCTCGGCCTCGACTCAATTGGAATGACGAGCAATGGTCTCGCCCTACACCGTCGATTACCCGACCTGGTACGCGGTGGTCTAACCCACCTCAACCTGAGGTTCGTCATACCTTTGCTCGCTCAAATGTCACGTGTTAGACGCTTCGTGATGCAGCCTTGACACTCTCGACCCGTTCAAGTTCGAGATTATGACTCGCCGCCCGGGGCATGAAGCTGTCCTAAAGGCCCTGGATGTCGCTCTGTCTTGCCCGGACTTGCGATCTGTTAAGCTTAACGTCGTTGTGGTGAAAGGCCTCAACGACTCGGAGGCCCTTGACTTCGTCGAGCTGACCAAAGATAAGAAGCTTTCCGTGCGCTTCATCGAATTTATGCCCTTCACAGGTGAATACCTCGTGTCGTTGATCGTATCTTTTGCTAATGTATGGCGTCAAATCTCCAAGGTAATAAATGGGACAAAGTCAAAATGGTGCCTTCTGCGGAGTTGCTGGATGTGATTAGGCAACGGCATCCGACAATCGAACGAGCACCAGATGAGCTAAACGATACCGCCCGTTCCTGGAAGGTTCCGGGATACGAGGGTAGTGTTGGTTTCATCAGCAGCATGTCTGACCACTTCTGTTCTTCTTGTAACCGCCTACGACTAACTGCAGACGGTCAAATCAAGGTAGGCCCAAAGTCAGTGGCGTCCAAGTCGACCCATCAGTAACCATCCTCCCCAGGTATGCCTATTCGACGCGAAGGAGATATCCCTCCGCGACGAAATGCGGTCCGGCGCAACAGACGATGAACTTCTACAAGTAATCAGCACTGCCGTTATGGGCAAGAAGGAGAAGCATGCAGGAATGGAGGACATTGACGTCGTTACGAATCGGCCGATGATCCTTATCGGAGGTTAGCTACCTTTCCCTTGAAGAGATTACAGTCCTGCGGGATATAGCTACCTGTATCTGCCGTTCCTGATATACGATTTGTATCTATCACAGGATTCCAACGATCAGTGTTTCATGCCTCCGACCTGGCTCGGCGTCTGCCAGATCTCAATTTCACTACTGGGGTTCCCAGGACAGGTATCCGGGTTGAGCGTAGATGGAGTCACTCCAGCGTCAGGGTACCACGATTGACCCATTTGGATGCGGAAGGACGCCCTTCCATGGTTGACGTAGGCGATAAGGATCCAACAAAGCGCACTGCTACAGCAACTGGTCACATCTACATTCCCAAGGTTGCTTACGACCTCATCAACGGCAGCCCCTTGCAAGCCGGGGACCGAGAGCAAGACCCCTTACTTGAGAAAGCGCAAGCAAAAGCCCGCAAAAAGGGTGATGTGCTGACTGTGGCGCAGCTCGCAGCAATCATGGGGTGTAAACGAACGCCGGACCTAATCCCCCTTTGCCATCCGCTGCAGCTCTCCAATATCTCTGTGGCGTTAACCCCGGAAGTCATCGCCTTGGATCAAAATGCCGCACATAGCGCTGGCAGATTGCCAT
The DNA here is from genome assembly GCA_000827185.1 of Hydnomerulius pinastri MD-312. Lineage (NCBI taxonomy): Eukaryota > Fungi > Basidiomycota > Agaricomycetes > Boletales > Leucogyrophana > Leucogyrophana pinastri. The sequence goes on from KN839841.1 coordinate 68,525, forward strand.
ACAGAATAAAATGTTCCGCTACGGTCTCGTGCGAAGGGAAGACTGGAGTCGAAATGGAGGCGCTGACTGCGGTGTCAATTGGTTTACTTACAGTTTGGGATATGTTGAAGGCTGTCTCTGGGAAGGAGATGATGATAGGAGACATCATCGTCTCTCACAAGAGTGGTGGTAAGAGTGGGGACTTCACTCGTAGTGGAAGCGGAGAGGACGGTTAGAACATCTTGGAGGCCCAAAGAAAATGGAGAGCTTTTGTATCTCTAGCAAGGAAACATCATCCGCTGCTGAGGTAATTATGTACAATCTAAGAATGCTACACGAGTCGAGGGCATGAAGTGCTATTAGCAATACAACATTGTAAGTGAGATGAAAGTCCGTGGGGGTATGAATAGAATCTCCAGTTCATCAAGGGGTCAAATAATCACCAGTGGCCTCGGTTCGTCCCGACATATCCGAGTTCCAGCGCATCTTCCACACCTGCTGGTTTGTCTTTATTACATAGGCCGACGAAGCCGACGCGGTCGTAAACGCGCTGTGCGCTATTTTCGTGCCCAACGTATAATACGACCTCTTTGCCGCAATCTATCAGTCTGTTGGAGAGGGGTAAGCAATATATTCCTGTCAAGCAAGAAGTGCTGGGCATACCTGCGAGTGACGTATCGTACTAGGTGCTCAGCAAAGCCACGGCGCCTGAAATTGGGGCAAGTGTAAACTTTGGTAATCGCTGAAACATTCAGCGACGTTCGCGTAACGGCGGAGATCGCTGCGACGGCGCCAGCAGACTCGTATATCCATATCTGGCCTTTGTTGATTAGTCCCTTAGCCTCTACACGGGCGCGATCAAGGTCTAGAGGGAAGTATATCTATAGTCGCTGGATGAGTCATATGAAAAACAAAAATGGACGATGGCAACTTACTGAGTCATCTGCAAACTCTTTGCACAGCTGAGCAACGCCATCGATGTCCGAGTGTGTTGCACGTCGTATGAAGTCGCCGGCGGGCAAAACGAACGAGGACCCGATAAAGGTTTCGTCAGTGCAGTACGTGAAGTATGCTGCATAGAATGGCTGAGGCCCCACTTGGAAGCCAGTCAGGTTGGACCACTCCCCGTGGAAGGCTTTGACGAGACGTGTCATGCCAAACACGGAGAAGACCCTCGTGGGAGGAACACAGGCGTCCAAGCGCTCGACGAGAGCCCTAATGCGAGATGCCAACCACTGGCTTGATGCCGAAGCGAGAGGCTGCGATGTCCACAGGAACACAGGCAAGTCATCACCTGATGCCTGGTGGCACGCCAAAACCATCTCTAAAATAGAGGCGCCTTTAGGGGACGTCGACCAGAGTGTCAGCCAAAGCTGCTCAGGGGCTTCGGCGTTTGATGGGACGTCAAGTTCAACTTCAGAGTGCGTGACAAACTGGCACCCAGTTAGCGCAGACTCTGTGCTAACTTTCTTGAGAGCATGAGCTAAGATGATATTGGAAGAGCGCTCATGGCGGAGAAGAGTCGGGTAGGCAACAGCCAGGAAGCTCTCTGGGGTATGGTGCTCAACCACACGGACGGCAGAAGGACTGAGGATAAGACCAGGCATGAGTATGAATGAGTTGGTGTACTGGAAGAGGACAGATAGTTGTGAAAAAAAAACTGGAGTCACCACCGCTGTTTATATAGGATGGCACTCTAGGACAGTGCGGAAGGATTGCTGTAAGTTCCTGTAGAGGGAAATATGGAAGTACCGGTTAGCGCAACGCAGAGCATGCCAGAGTCATACCGCCAATCCATGATAATGGTAATGATCCTTGCAATCTGGCTGGGTGGGTATCGCAGGATGGGTGATGAATCACAGGATGGATCCTCACGATCAAATGCGGCGTAGTCTCAAGAACGAAGTGCCAGGCTCCGGAGCCGCATGTATGCGCCGCGGGTGAAAGTGTATTTTCCCTGGGATCGTCGGCATCCACAAAGTGAGCCGCGCTTGTTTGCAATGACTCGTACGCAGTCACAAGGTATGTCGCATTTCCACTACTTTGAACCCAGTGGATAGGGGATGCTTTCCACACACACAGCAGTGCCGGCTCCTCCAGCTGTCGTTGGCTAAGAGTTGGATGACTCGTGTTGTAGGAAGGACGTATCAGTGGCTGTGCTATGCAATGTTACGAGATAATTGACAGATATTTGATCCCCGACCTTTCCCTCGGATACGCCGCCACCAATTGGCACGGCGCCATGGCCCATAGTGGCGACGTGTTGGTTGCGTGCGTAAAACGTTGACAGGCTTGGAGAGCTGTATGGCAGGCGCTTGCCTGCGGTCACCGTGACCGGTCACAATGTCGCCGCCGATACAGCATCGACCAATCCCAATTGTGAGGTTAAGTGCACGCTAAAGATCTGTGTATGCTATCCACACTTTACCCTCCCAGGTATTATCCTGGAGCACGTGATGACACAATGATCAGGATCAGAAGTGATTTGAATACTGCTCAGCTAGCAGTAGTAGGTCACCCTGCCAACATTTCATGAGGCCATCATGTATATTGGTCTGAGTCCAGGCTTCTGGTCACACAGCAAGGCTCCGTGTCTTTGAACTGCATTAGGGATTTGAAACCACCGGCATTCGCAGTCGACAGGATGGCTCTATTGAATGAAGGACGAAACTTCTTCTGAGATCGAGTTTTGTCCGTCCACCAGACGGCCGATCTCCTCGCCAGCCTGCCAAGTTACTCAGTTATACGGAAGCCACGCCCTAAAAGCACGACCACCCACCTCGTCCAGTCTGATGATGGTTGGGATAGCCGTAAGATTCCATGGCTCCTTGCGGAAGACATTATCAGGCGTTTTCCATCTGATCTCAAATTCTGAGCTCGGCATCTGGTCAATATCCGATGATGGCACCTACTCTGGTTTCTGTCCGACGTAGACGAGAACAGCGGAGGGGCTTTGCTCCGAACCGAACGTGTTGTTAATCAGATTTTCTACAGCAACACAGTCCTGTTGTTGTATGCCTCATTAACACTGGCGGAACCCTCCATGATCGGCCGCAGTTCTAGAACTGATGCTCACAGGACACCACAGGGCACCAGTTTCTGGTATCCGCGATGAAAAGAAGATAAGGATCCGTTCCTTTCCGTTCTTCAACGATACTGTGTCGGAGGGGAACTGAACTTTGCGTAAAGGCATTCCGAAGATCAAAAAGTCGTGTCAAACGATGTGGCCGTAAACAAACCTAAGAACGGGGCTGGTGGGGTGCTTATGAATGCAAGGACACTTTGCTACAAGTTGTTTGTATGTCCCTTGATGATTCAGACCGTTATGGCGCAACCATGCGGCAAATTGTGCCGAATCTTTCGCAATCATCAGCCGACTCATCGTATCCCAAGGATCCACACAAGGTGCTTATTCTAGATGGTTTGAATGGATCGGGGTAGCAGCTACGCACATGACATGAAGTATGGCGGGAGCGAGTATATAGGGCAGCAGATAACAAATCAATTGTATCCCATCGTTCAAGCCGACTTCGGTGACGAAGGTATAAGGGGAGGAGTGAAATTTGCTGCACGGCGTCCAAAATCGCCATGGACATCAAGCAAGATCTTCAAGGCGTTCCGGGCACGAATCCTCGACATGTCATCTTGCCGTGATGTCAGTGCCGTCTGCACTTGAGGTGGCTTCTGATCCCAAGGGTACTAAAGGTGCAAAAGCGTGGTCAGTATCTCTTTTCCGTTTCAGGTTGTTGCCGAACTCACAGGCAAGTACTTGTGCAAGTACTCGTAAGCAAGTAGTGTGAAACCGAACTGAGGACTACTTCTCAGGATACGTGCTGGGCCACCCTTGAATAAAGCCTTGAAACCCTCTTCTCGGTCTGGGTCGATTGGTCAAAACCTTGGACAATGTGATAGTTATATGAGAACTCACAGATACTGATAAAGGCATCCGTCAAGCCCTTGTAATGTGTCTGGCCCTGACGAGCCTCAACTTGAAGCCGGGTCTTCACAACATCTGCGGCAAATCAACGAAGGGTACGGATATCATGAAGGTGGACTAACCTGCAGGGGTTGTCAAGTACGCAGCTGGCATGCCACTGGTTGGATATTATTCAGATCATATGATCACGGAATTGTTTTCAGTACTCACGCGATGGCAGCTGAACCAAGGGTCTCAAAGAAACTGAGCTCCTTCCCATTATAACCCTCATGGAAGACATCTTTCTTGAGATGCGAGTACGCGGGGAAGTAGATGGCCGAGAAGGGGATATCACGGAGCAAGCAAGCACTCGCGCCTCTGTATAGGCCGAGAATGCCCAGTTGTCGGACAATGTGAACGGCACCCTTCGGGACAGCACCTTCAACCTTTGCCGCTTCACCTTGCACCTGTAACCGGATTTTCCTGCGGAGAGCTTGTGTCAGGGAAACTACAGGACGAGCTATTCTGAACCACATACACAATTTCCAGAGGATTTGTGAACACCTGCACAGGTTAGCACTGTGTCTATATCAGGCGTATACAGCTGAGCCTACCACTTGGCAACCACCGGCAGTACCACCGGCAATGAACTCCCATCCAAGCTTGATTCGACCTGTCTCGGGATCCATCGCTCGCCCACGGACTATGTCATTCACAGTCAGCTTGATGGCTTTTTCAGGCGCGACACCCTGTATTTGATGTTAATTCACTAGTGGTGAAGAGGAATGTAAGTAGCGCACAATTAACTGTGGCCCAAGACCACGATAGAATCCAAGGAACCCTTCATTGCGGAAGATCTTACGAGCACAGTCCATGCTGTTTTTGTAGAGCATTTGTCCGACGACTGTACTCCGTTGATTTTGCATCCTGTTGATGACATACAGATGAATACAGAAAGGTGAAAGAACTCAAGTTGGCTCACCGAGTCTAAGAGAAGTAGAGACTCGATTCCGATTATTCCAAGGCGAAGAAAGCCGAAACACGAACCTTCACTGTTGATAAATATGTAAGTTCCAGCGCAGTCAGCAATAAGAGATGTTACTCACCCATGTCAATAGGGTAGACAATAGTTGCTCCGAATGCACCCGCAAAACCTTCAAAAGAGTTAGGGACTATTCATCTAACCCTCATCAACACTTACCTCCTTGGACGAAGTTGTACGCAGAGTGGAGGACGTTGGTCAAGGCTGAGGCACCAGTAGTGGGTTTAGAATCTACTTCCTCGTGAGGCGCCCTCCAGCGTGGATCCAACAACTGCGCAAAATCAACCAGAGCAAGCCGCTTCTCACCACTGCCTCGACCGGCGAAGTGGAAGATAATAGAAGCCTCCATAGGGGTAAATAGCGCATAGCGTGAGCTCGCGGCGGAATGGTTCAGGAAGTCGGACTGGTCTATCCGCCCGTCTTTTGACTTGGCGGTGGCTTCCCGAATGATGCTAGGGCGAAGTTAAACACAGCAGAACCCGAACCGCCCTTCGAACAGTTGCTCACCGTTCTACCATGTCCATCTCTGAAATTTCATTAGCATCTGCAAAGTAGCTCAATCGCTTTTACCCACCTCGGACGACATTGTGGAATGCTATCACCTCAGAATATGATATCCGACCACCAGGGGTTAGCGTGCAGAGAGTGGGGAGGCGTTCCACCACTGCGTCTGATAATTTATGGCCAGCAATATCCTGCGTGAGGAGGGATTAACTCTCCATACGCCAAGTTGACACGGGCTGAACGCACAAGAATAATCTGCTTGAACTGGTCTGGCCTGATGAAACCATCCTGATCTGTGTCTAAATATTTGAAAGATTGACGAAGACGCTCCCCTTGGAGCCCTTTCATCAGCTGAGTGAACTCATTATCTGCAATGCATCGTTATTAGCCGCAATAATTAGCAGGGGAAAAGGCACTGACATCCAAGCACGTGTGTTCCGTTCTTCTTCCCTAGGTACAGCTTAACCCAATCACTGTGAGAGGTCAGATAAAAATACCTTCCCACGCAAGGCGGCCGACTTACCAGTCAAAGTCAAAAGGAATGGCTGAGGTGCCGACGTTGGCGGTAAATACATTCTTGAATTCATCATAGGTGATGGTCCCAGAGTTGTCACTTTTCCCAGAACCGAGGTCAGCCCTCGGGATGCTTAACGGAATCCTCGACTCGGACTCACACGTCGAAGTATTGAAAGGCCATCCAATAATCGGCGTCGGGACGTTTTAGAAGTGTCTCGAAGACGGTGAAATCCTCCCATGAAACCAGGCCCCGCTTCGAGGCGTCGGCGACGCGGAACAGAATCGCAAATTGTGCGCGACCTATTTTGGTCAAGTCGCCCCTCGGTGCAATGGCATTGACGAAGTTCTCGGGGTCAAGGAATCTGACATGACGCCATTGTTCTGGTGAGTGCACAATATGTCTTCAGCGGTACGACTCACCTTTCTCCGTCAACCACGACTTTGGCGTTCGCGTCAAAGACACGTCTCCACCGCTTGAGCTCATTCTCCGGAGCTGCGACAACATTTCGAACGCTCTTCAAGGCGGACCTGGTGATAGTGGAAGGGGTGTCCTGGCCGTCACAATGGACCGTTGTTAAAACGGAAGGAAGTGGAGACATTGTCCTAGAGGCGCGGGTCTATCGGATTAACGACTAGTAGCTGTAAGGGTATCTCTATAAAGAAGGGGAGAAACAGAAGTCCAGGTAACGGGGTACTTATGCAGGTTCCACTAGGGAAATCTGCCCCAACGTGGAGTCTACTAGAAATAAGAGAGGCTGGAGGAAAGAGTCAATTTTTGTGATACAGCGCTCAACGCGGGTGCGGGGATAAACTGTCCTCTATGATTATCTAAGCACTCAGACCGATCGAGCCGAACAGCGGGTCGTCGTCGGTCCACTGGCAAAAATTATGCTATGCAAAGAGCAATGCCATGCTATTACTGTGTGCACAGGCGTGAAACGCGTTTGATGCATCTGATCACCGCGCAAAGGCCACACTTTGAGGCAGTCGGAAGCTGATACAGTACATGTCTTTGTTCGGAGCAACTGATCGCACCAAATGCAACGTGACTTCCTCCTCCAACTTGTACCCAATTTTGGCCTCCGCCCTCTAGCAAAACGTCCTGTCGTCAGAAGAAGTCCTGCATCAAGTAAACATATGCTTACCTGTCTGATATCTGCCTCAGCCTTATCCGGCTCTAGCTCGCGTGTAAAGCAGTAACAATGCACCATAGGCATTGTAGCGTAAATTCCGCTCAATTCCCCTTCAGCCTGGCCCAGTGGGGCTAAAATACCGCGAAATGCATCCAGGAACTCCAACGCGGAGTCCGGCAAATTCATGACGAAGTGCGTGACTTCTTTCCTCGGGGGCATAATTGGTGCATGAGAGCTTTCCGTGGTAGGCGGGCTCGTTTCGTTCGGTTGCTGTTCTTGCTTGCGACGACGTAGCTGCTTCTCCTGCAATCTACTCAGCTTTAGGCCCGTGTACGCAGGGAATGGGTTCTGTAGTGCCTGAGAGACGGCGTTTCGGATAAAGTCTCGACCATCTTCGCAGCTAGCGCGGACTAGGTCAGACACCTGGCTGTATGTTAGTAAGTTGTGCCCCAGCCAAGCTGGCAACCTACATGATTGGACGCGATGTTTTTCGATAACCAATGCGCACTATCCGGATTCAAGTCGTTAGCGAGGACAGCGCAGCCTTTCTTGCCAGCTGGTATCGCAAAGGGACCGACGCCGGCGAACACATCCGCAATCACGTCTTCTGGCTTGAATAACTGCACAAGACGATCATGCTCCGTATGTAATCGAGAATTCCAGTATACTTTTGAAAAATCAAAAGTGAACCGACAATCAGACTCGTGCTATTCAAGAGCGTGTCAGCAGACTCATAACCCCCGAAGCGGGACAGAAGCGCACATGCTCGACGATAAAGTTAGGTTCACCGGCAAGCACCTCCATCTTGAAAAAACGGAATTTGGTGTCAATACTGTCCAGTTTGTTTACCACCGTCTTGATCGCAGCGTTTTTCTATGCTAGTGTCAGCCTCGACCACGGACAGGATCAACTCAGAAACCTACATCCAAAATGACTTGTCCTATCAGATGTTTGTAAGGTAGGTACTCCTGGTTAAGGTTCATATGGGCTGAGAGTACGCAGCGTCAATACGCATAGCGTATCGTAAATGATAGACCCACCAATGTGCCCAGTGATGGAGAAGCCTGTCGGTGAGCCATCACAAAGCTCCTCCGGTAGTATAGACTGCATGATCTCATCTGACCCGTGTCAGAGAGTGTGTGTATCCGAACACAAACAGAATCGCGTACCTGCTGTCCAATAGTCATACTCCAAATCGATCTTATGTTCTGCCAAATCGGCAGACTGTTCTTGCAAGAACAACTGTGCTTCAGGCGACAACGCGGCTAGCTTGCAGAAAACCTGTATTGGTGAAAGTTTCTATGACGCATCGCATTCGCACCTTCTTCTGTGACTTTGAGCAAGACAATCCGGCGGTCCCTTGCTCCTGAAGGATCGTATACAACACTACGAATCTTGGGTAAATCGATGATGTACCTTCGGAACAAGTCATGCATGATACCTCAGTTATATTCAGCAGATAACGCAGAGCGACGCACTTCTTCAGAGCCTCAGATTTGAGGAATATAGTAGACTTGCTAGCTGGGATGCGTACTCCGAGGACATAAAGTGATTTGCGGAAAGCACTCCGATCCAAGGACTCTTTCATCCATCGATGTATGGGCGGAGACGCGTCAAGCCCAGACTGCATATTTGGTTTTGGTATTCTGAACAAATCGATGAATGAGCTGAACGGTATCTGCCTTTTGATTGCGTTTCGGGCAGATTGTCCAAGTCCAAGCATGGGTCCAAATTTGACAGACGTCCAGCGAAATAGGGAAAGTTGGGTGTCGGAAACAACTCTCACGACGCTCAGAGGCTTTTACCGTCGAGCCAAGGGCTTACAGCACGTACGTACACGACGATCTCGTCTGTGGCTCTGCTGTGATCATCACCGGCCAAGATGTCTGCGGAACGACCTCCACGCCCAGAACCATCTCTCGACGTCTTGCGACATGTCGTCGATGTCCACTGTCACCCCACAGACTCAGAAGTCGGCACAGAAGCCATGGACGACCTCTCGATAACGATCTGCGCAATGTCTTCTCGACAGTCTGACCAGCCCCTTGTACGAGATCTGGCCAGAGCGTATCCAGAGAAGGTCGTACCATGTTTCGGTCAGCATTACAATGTGCTCTCCTGTAGAAGCTATTGACAACGTGTCGGACGGCACCAGGCTACCATCCTTGGTTCTCTCATTGGATTTCACTGGAACCCTGCTCTACCAAGGAAGAGCACTATCGGCAACTCTTCCCATGTTCAGAAGACCAAGAGGAAATGTTCGAGAGGTTGTTATCCCATCTACCAGATCCCATTCCTCTCGCGAATGTCCTCGTAGACCTCCGTCAAAACTTTTCAGCGTTTCCCCAGGCCATGCTAGGAGAGGTCGGGCTTGATCGTGCTGCCCGAGTCCCCATCAATTACTTCGCACCGTCGCGAGAATTAACCCCTTTCACCATCCCTCTGGAACACCAGCTGGCTATTCTCGAAGCGCAGATTGACTTGGCAGTTGAGCTTAGACAAAATATTAGCATGCACAGCGTCAAGTCGCACCAGGCTACTTTGGATCTACTGGATCGTATGCACAAGAAACATGATGCTCGCTGGCTGCGCATCAGCATCGATTTACATAGCTGCGGTATCAGTCCGGAGACGTGGCGCGCTATAGAGGTACCTATTCTGTGTCCGACGACCATGTCTTGTGAAGTCTCTCATGTCGTGCAGAAACGCCACGCAAATGTGTACATCTCGTTATCGACTGTAATTAACAGTCGGTCGCCAAACCACAGAGCACTGATCGTAGCGTGCTCTCCCCGTCGTATCTTGGTGGAATCGGACTATCACCCAGTGGAAGAATGCACTGCACGCACGTGGGACATGCTTCTTACCGTCGCTGAAGTAAAGGGGTGGTCTGTTGAGTCGACATGGGTGGATGAGGTGGATGAAGAAGACTGGGGTGTTGTAAGGCGACTAGAGAACAACTGGAAAGAGTTTCAAAACGGTAACCATAGTAGTCCTTCCCGTTCGAAGAGGGCTGTCCAAAAGCCTCAGTAATACTTCCCGTGTGGCCCACGGTTGGCCGTTGTCTGCCCGTTGTCATTCTGAGAGTAAGTCCGTGAATTAGTGTCGGATATGTATCTGTGATGTACTAGCGGGTCATATAGCTTAAGAGTGACAGTAAGCATACAGCAATTACGACGCCAATGATGATGGAGTCTCGTCTTCTGCGACTTTTAATCATGGCCAGCAGATTATTGATGCCAGGCATTGAACCTGTAAAATCGAAGAGTGAGCCAACACTGCTTCAGTAGCATGACTAGTGTGGCATACTGATAACACCGGTCATTCGTGTGCTGATTCCAGCCAAAGAAGCACTTTGACGAGAGAACTCAGCTCGCGTTTCGTACGCTTGTCTGTCATGAAACCGGGCTTAGTGAAACATGGATTATTGAAAAGTATAAGATATTCACTCAAGGATGTCATCGGTTATTCGGTGCGAGCTGTCAATGTGCCCCCGTTCTGCCAACAAGGAGTCGGCCGCTGAGGATTTGTACGCGCTGGGATAGGTTCAGCTAATGTATGGGTTGATGAGGGCCAGGTTGACTCACTCGATGTCATTTCGCACCCCGGTCAGCAAATTAGCTTGTTCGAGAGCATGTTGTACGTTTGTCTAGTACCATTGTGTGAGGAGCGCACAGAGTAGTAGGACACAAAGGCAAACCTTCGTCCGCCGCAGTTCCCGCGAATAGTCTTGATACACTTCGCGGTGGCGCTGTATAGCACGAGACATAGACTGTGATGGCATAGAATCAGGATTACTGGACAGTGCCTGCAATGCATCATTTGTCTCTCTGAGCTGCGCAGTCAAGTAAATATCATGCGAAGCGAAAGTTTGGAGCACAACTCGCCTTCTCGAGAAGGTCTTCAACTTCACCTTCTAAATCTCGCCATCGTTCCCGTGATCCCGATGCCTCGACGTCGTCTTGGTTCTTGGCAATGGAGGATGCCAGCCGAGCGTATGCTGTCAACTTGGAGTCAAACAGAGACTCCAGCGTTCGGCATTGTCGGTGCAAAGAGTCATATGTGGCCATTTCGTTCAGGTTCCAAACGCTGCTCTTATTAAATGGTTGGTGTTCGATAGATACCAGAGGCGAAGTTAAAAGAGTGATTCCGTGCAAGTCGCCGGCCTCAGACAGTGCCAACGTAGCTACGGCAAATGCCGGAGTGCCGAACTTGTGTGTTGGTGTCATTGTCAAACTCATCCCCCGAGGCTACACTCAAGCTACACCTAGTGCCTACACTAGACTCAGTAGTGGAACGTCGTCATCCGAGTGTATACAGGAAGGCATTTGAACACCCGTCCAGTGCGATATCTTCCCCAGCATTATGCGCTTGGTGGTACCGAACCTCCAGTCCCAACTGAGAGTGGGCTTTTGGATTTCCAATCGATTTACTGCGATCGAATGACGCTCACCGAACACTATGACATACGCTAATCCCGATTATTGGCACACTCTCTAGGAGTATAAAGTCATGGCCTCGCAGGGCTATCAGATCCCCTATATTCAACCGCCTTGCACTGATACAACGCCATCTTTCTGCCCGCCCCTTTACTGTAACAGCTACCTCGCCCGCAACAATGACTTCTGGCAATAAAGACAGCAAGGAACCAAAGAATGCTTCTGGTCTGACCCCATCTCAGTCTAAAGCTCTCGAGGAAAGGACCCCCGAGGCTCATGAGAACAAGATCCTCACCGCCATCAAAGAGGTAGGAATAATGTTGATTCAGCATCACGAGACTTTCGTTGACGCGTAGAATTATGTAGATGTACTCCTGTCGCCCCAAGGAGGTAGCTCGCACACTGTCTTTCGTTTTGAGGTTGTTGTTTTGATCTTCTTCCTTAGAGCACTTTCTCCATCTATACGAAAGACGCTGTCTTCCATGACCCCGTCGGCATCGCGCGTGGCGCGGACGCTATCAAGGCTCAGTTCATTGGCCTAGCTAAGGTGAGACTTGTGTTGTTGCCATTTATTCCTTGTTACTTATCACTAGTTCTGTACACAGTTATTTGACAAGGCCGACATCCCGAAGTTCCGCGTGCTCCAGAACCCGCCCGGACTTGCCTCGAGTATCATTCTCGTTGACCAGGATGTTGCTTACTACTATAAGAATGCCGAATCCTCCTCTTCACCCACCAAGGTGTGTGCGATATGTTCTTCGCGTGACTTTCTTGACCGTTTCTTCGGGACCTTAGACCGTGAATTCTCTTCTCACCATTCAAACCAATGAAGACGGCCAAGCCACCAGTCACACGGAAGAATGGAATCATCAGAAGGAAACTACCAGTGAAGACGGTTTCTTAGGGAAGCTCAACGAGCATAGGAAGGTAACTACAGCCAAGTTGACCGAGATGTTCTACGGCGAAAAGAAATAGCCGTCTTTACTACAGTAACCGATTCGGTAATAGTGAGTACGCGGTCGTGATCAAAGAACGGATTGTGATTGGTTGGTATACTAGTAGACGCACATTGTACCTGATAAGCTCGTCATCGCAACAAGTATATCTTGCCTACGGCTTCGATGAGTACGCGTTTGCCTGGTAGAACTTTGAGACGCTCAGGACAGCAATTAATCCGAGCATCAGCTTGATTACCCCTGCTGGCCGTACACGTTACGTGCGTGTGTATGCCGAAGTTGGAGAGACATAAGTACTGTCTGCTATCTGGCAAGTGGTCTGCAGGTCAGTTTTGCGCCGATTCCCCATCTACACACAAACAGACGAACATGAAGCTCATAATCACTGGAGCGACTGGAGCAGGCAAGTCTCTGCAGATGATTCCCTAACCTCCGGGGTTCACTTACGCATCTAATCTTGATTCAGCGGGCATGCAGATCTTCCGCCAGGCAGTCAACGACGCGTCCGTCACGAAGATCACATTGCTCTCCAGACGTGCTCTACCTCCTTGGGTGGATCTTCCGCAGACAAACAAGACGGAGGTTATTGTTATTCCAGATTTCCTCAACTACCCCCCAGAGCTTCCTGCTCTCTTGGCAGAGCATGATGCCTGCATCTGGGCTTTGGGAACGAGCTCAGTTGGACTTACGGAGGAGCAGTACACGCGGATCACCCACGACTATACCCTAGCGTTCGCAAACCAAATCAAGGATATCACGAAGACCAGAGTTGGTGATCCTTTCCGATTGGTCTTCATTTCGGGGGAAAGCGCAGATCAATCGGAGAAAGGCAGGCTCATGTTTACCCGCATCAAGGTCAGCGCTTCTAAAGATCATGTAGTGATGTCAATATTCTAACTGCTGTTATTGTAGGGACGCACGGAAAAATCGTTGTTAGATCTTCCCTCTTCCTTCAACATCACAACGCAGGTATTGCGACCAGGATACTTTTTCCCGTCGAACCCAACTGATCGTGCGAATACACGTCCGTCTGGGGCAAGAACATGGGATTCCATCATAGCTCCTATTCTCAAGAACTTGCTTCCGGCATCGTATACCCCTATCGACCAATTAGGTCGGTTCGCGGTAGAGTTAGCGAAGGGGCGGTGGGGGGAGGAGATTATCTTCAAGACTCCAAAGATGCAGGAGTTGTTGCGGGGACTTGACCATTGACGGGCAACATATACATTCTGTACAATGCATACCCCATGCATTCGAGATGCCTACTAGGGGAATCAATTCCCCGCTTTAATTGATGTGCTCTCAAGTCGCTTGCCTTCCAGCTGCCAGTGTACACTTGGCTTCAAGTTAGAGCTCATCTGCAGCCACGCGAGCGTGCCGTAATTCCACTGGCAACCCCTTCAAGAAAGTATTCGTAAGGTGGTACAGAAGCCGTATGTACGCGGTCTTATAACAGTAGGCATACGTGACGGCCGGTGAATTACGAATTCAGAAGTTGCCTGCTGGCCGTTCACGTTGCGTGTTCGTGCCGGGGCTTAAATGTTATAAGATGGGCTAGCCAACAACCCTTACCAGAAACATCGCACAACTCCACCACATCGATTATTCTTCGAACCTCTCTAATTCCAAAAGATGAAGTTGATTCTCACTGGAGTGACTGGCGCAGGCAAGTCGGTCAATCTCCTCCCTTGCCAAAAAGTGCTAACATTGGGCTCCTGTTGTTTAGCTGGCATACAAATCTTCCGCCAGGCCATCACAGATGCAGCAATCACAAATATTACAGTGCTCTCCAGACGCGCCCTTCCCTCGTGGATGGATCTCCCACCGAATGACAAGACGGAAGTTGTCGTCCTCGATGACTTCCTCAACTACCCTGCAGATCTTCCTGCCCGCTTGGGAGAGCACGATGCCTGTGTTTGGGCTCTCGGGAAGAGTACAGTCGGGCTTTCAGAAGAAGAATACACCAAGATCACTTATGACTACACCATGACATTCATCAACCAAATTCAACCCTTCACCCAGAATCGGGCTGGTGACCCTTTCAGGTTTGTCTTCATATCTGGCGAGGGTGCAGACCAGACGGGAAAGAGCAGCATACTCTTTGCGCGCGTCAAGGTGAGTTCACGTGCTATACTTTCTTATCGACGAACTCACCAGATACACAAAAGGGACGCACGGAGAAAGCGCTGTTGGATCTCTCTGCTGAAGCAAAGATCAAAGCACAGATCATGCGACCAGCCTACTTCTTCCCATCCAAGGACCATCCTTCGGATCGGATAAACATTCGCTCCTCAACTGCAAGGGCGCTCGACGTCGTTGCAGGCCCAATCCTGTCGACAGTGATACCATCAGCAGTTACCCCAATAGATGACTTGGGGTTGTTTGCGGTTGAGGCCGTAAAGGGAAGATGGGCAGATGAAAGCCTGTTCAGGAACACGAGGATACGAGAGTTAGTGAAAGAGCTGCCTAAAGCTGACGGGTCAGAGCGGAAGAAACGTTGCTAATGCAAACCCCGCATCTCGGAACATTCGTAGTGTACCCTTCCATACCTTCACATACAACAGAGCTGTTATTTGCATCTACAATGGCCTTCAGGGACCCCAAGAAGCTGGGTCAGAAGCCAAACCATCTCTTAGTACCCTGCTCCGCAGCAAGTCTCTTTGCCTGAGTATTTCTTGTCAGCATCTGCTATTCTTTCTCTTTGGTAGTGATAATCAAAATTACCTGGGCTACCATATCTCGACTGCCTTGACCTATCGAGTTCATGCGCTGTTCCAAGTCCCCGAGCATTTCTCTGAGATCGCAAACTAAGCATGGTGTTAAACTACAGCAATTCAAACCCACCCTCGCTCTGCCACAGCAGAACTAAGCTTGTTATACAGATCAGAGCGTGTCTTTTCCATGTTATCCAGTATGCCAGGAGCAGCATTCGCGGGGTCGGTCGTTTCAAGTTCAGCATCTCCGGTTTCGAAGGTTGGCTTTGGCTTTGGAACAGGCCTATCAGGGCCAGCGACTATACTGGGAGGTCAAGCGGAAGTCCTTGGATGTGTGATACGACTTACGGAGGGTATCCAGCTGTTCTCCGGTCAACGATTTGGGTGGACTGAACCACGACCCAAGCAGGGAGGGTGGTCCTACGGAGACGGGCTGAGGCTGAGGGGGTAGAGGGGTTACAGACCTCATAAGATCCGTCAAAGGTTCATCGTAGACACGCCGAGATTTATAAATGGTTGCCAAAGTCAGCTTTTTCGCAACACTGGTACCTGAAACTCGTTCGCAATATACGAAGTCGCCAGATCCGTCGACCGATATAGGACTGAGACAATTTAGCACGGCGTCGTGTCGATGTGGACACTCTTACCGTTCCAATTTCACGGAAAGAGGAATAGTGTGGAGAAACTCCAGATGAGGTAGGGAGTACACCATCACCTCGTTCTTCTCAGTGAATGCAACTAGTGCGTGGGAGCCTGAGGGTGTCTTCAAGTCAGTGAGGCACTCTGGTGTGTCGAAGTACAGAAGTAGTCACCATTTCGTTCTACAATTTGCCCATCCAAGATGGCATGCTTTCTATTCCAGTCCGCTTTTCCAATCCGGTCCCCGGTAATGTCGACGTTGCATCGGGCGCCAGTTGGGCTTACGGTCACCCAAAGGCAATCGTTCGCTTTCGCTTTCGCAGTTGAAGATTGCATTGAAGCAGCTAAACGAATCCCGTCTGCGTGCAATGGTGCACCATTGTTGGCATCAATGACGTATGAACAATGAGGAAGTGTATCTGGCAGAGTTTCGGCGGTGACTACTCCTGCGATGGAATATGCTTTTGAACCTTGCTTGCGGGCTATCTTGTAGATATTGGTGGTTCCAGACGCATGAATAGCAATCAGCCTGATTGCCACATCCAAATCTGTCCACCGAGGGTCAGCAAAAGGCACGGTTTATTGATTATATTTGCCTACCGGCAGCCAAACCCGACACAGTCCAAGCCAACGAGACAACACGGTCTGGATCATGTCGGTGGCCCAGCTGGAAATGTCTCTTTCGATCGTCCTGAGGCAGGCTTAGTACAGACGGCCCACGAAGATCGACCACTGCAATGGAACCATCATCGTAGCCCACAGCAAAGAAACCTGGCTGGCCGTCAGCGTGTAGACAAAACTGCGAAGTATGTCAACTGACCGATGTCGCAAAGGGAGGATGAACTCGCAGGACTCGATCCCTGACGCAACATTAAATGGGGGCGGAATTTGTTCCCATTGAGAGTGGAAGGATTTTTGAAAAGAATGATCTCCTTGTCGCTCGCCTCTCGTGTTGTGGTGTCTTCAGCTTCCCCAGAATGTAGGCGATAAAACACAACCCCTGTTTTCAGGACCACTAGGCATTCCAAAGACTCCGGGGCGAACTGGACCGAGATTATTTCAGGGGTATCTTGTGGCATATCACCGAGTCCAGGATCTGCGAAGATATTGTTGACATTGATCGACAGGTCATGAAGGGGCTGAGGGAAGTCCTTTGTCATGGGCGATGCCTCGGAGCTTATAAGAAGTTGTGGGCTGATGTCTTGAAATTGGATGCTTCCGTTCCGGTGAGTCGTGACAACGATTTGAGGTGCTTGATACTTTGTGACGACACATCTCCAGCACATCACATGAGGAACAAGCAATATTCCTCACCTTCACAAGCTTTGCTTGTGACAACTTGGTTCCATCAATCCAAGCACACCCGCCATTCAACACCAGAGAATCTTGCCGAACCAAAGCCGTCAGTATCTTGTCACCTGTCTCGCGCGGGATTGCCATTAAGAGGGCCCGGGTGACCCCGTCACGGCTGTTCGTCAAAGGGCTCGGTAAATGTAAGTGTTGAGGGTCCGGTCCGAGCTTCATCTCCTCCAATACAGCGGAAAGATAGTCATCCATATCTGCAGCGGAGCCAGAAGGATCTGGCGTCGAGGGAGGGTCCCCGTCGAAGAAGTTCGGAGGTGGGAATTTATAGGCCTCTACAGCCGGCGTATCAGAAGAGCCAGATATCCATACGACTGCAGCCGGGTCCCATGTCCCGGAAAAGTGAGGGCTATCGCGGGGAACGACGGAGAAGTCGCGAACCACACTAGAGGACGGGTAGAACGCCGTTTTTCTAGGCAAAAGTGACTTCTTCATCGCGTTGCGGACAGTAGGGTGCAGTCCTGAAGCGTCCGCTGGGGGCGAAGGCGAATCGAAGGCAGGCATCAGATGTAATGTAAGCCCTGGATCGTCCCCGATAAGTACTCCCCCAAGTATAAGCAGCGCTGTCTCTCCGCCTCGGGGATCAGCTGAGTTCGGAAAGCCGCACCATGCCAGTTTGTAAATTGCCTCTGGTGTTGTACCTGACGATTGAGCAGTTCCGGATGGGTCGTCTAGATGCTGCTGGATCTTCAAGCCGTCGACAATGTCGACATCGACATCTTTCAAAGTCCTGACCAACAACGGCCGGTCCCCATCTTCAATCGCCCAAAACGCAATGCAACCATCGGTGTAGCCGACCGCAAAATAGTGACCAGCCGGATGAACTGCAATAGACGTCGCCGACGGTCGACGGTGGGTCAAAATACCCTGCGAGGATGTCAGCCTTGCGCAGCCCAGGTAGCGAATATTACGCACGTGAGCCTCATATCCACTGCCTCCTGGTGCGCCAGCGGGAATGATAAGTTCGTATGCGCATGTGATGTCCCGCTTTGTCTGAAGACACATCAGATTCAGCGAAGCTTAATAGACAATGAGTCTAACCAAGTCCCACAACAGAACGCCACCTGAAGATATCTCATAGTGAGCGGAAGAAACTACGCTTGAGTCACGCAAACAAGGTACCTCCGAACACGACAAACATCAAGTTTAGGTCTCGCGGGTGACAGAGGATGTCCATGGGAATGTCCCTGAGGCGATGCTGTCAGGCAAAAATCGCCAAGCACGATGCACTGTGGTACGCCTACGATTCTGGAGTCGAAGGAATCTCCATTCCAGCCTGTGCTATCTGTTGACAATGGGTTCTCCACAAATTAGGGATAGTATAGGGCGATTTTTTTAGACATAGCAGGTCGTAGCTCTTGACCTCTCCTGTTTGCAAGGCAATGAAAAGCTTGAAAAGATATTTGTCACCACAAGACGGAAGATGCTAGTAAGATGGTGAGCTTACGTGCGTATGCGAAGGGGAAAGTGAGACTGCGCTGTTGGGGACGGATCAGCGGGTTCGACGTAGATTCTGACGAGGTACGCTACTTGCTTGATAGCACACTCGAAGACCACAGTCTTTTGAGGATGAGGAGAGCCTGCTTCATTCAAATCCCATATGTGTAACTGATTGCGTTCGTCTGTGTCTCTGTTCAGTCCTCAGAGCAAAGTAGCGTATCAAGGTCATACTGACCAACACAGATGAGTTGCCCAGTGGAGGTCGAGAATTGAAGAAACTGGATTCGCAGGGGTTCTGGTGGATTCAATGTCAAGTCGACTCCAGGGGCACCAAATACTCGAACAACTCCTGTCGATGTTCCTATCGTGCCACGCTTTTCAATGCGGGGTAAATTAGGTCCATGGTCACTGTACTCACCAACAGCGAGTAAGCTGGCAAGCGGATGGAACGCTATCACCACTGCATCGATGGTATAATTGATGGCTCGCAGTATCCCAGTATCCCAATCCTCCACGTCTCGTATGCGGAGCGACAGGTCTGGAAAGATGTGTTTCGTTGTACGGCCGAACATCATGACTAACTAGTAGGGAGATTGCGGCGAGCGAGTCCAGAACAGCTTCGAACGATGGTTCGATTGAGCATTTGAGTTCGAGAGGTGGGCGGCAAAAGAAGTTGATCGGTGTATTTGATCTAGCATGGCTAGACTGTCATACTTAGGCCTGGAGCTTGAAGTCGCCGAAAAGTGAATACGCTACTACAATACAAATAAGTTGGGGCTACAGTGCGATTCTAACGAGGTGTTTTATTGTCCGTCAAAAGCATTCGAATGAGACCCCCGTGGCCGATTAGCAAGAGCAGCAGATTGAGATACTCCACCACCCCTGATCTTTCCGAGCCAGCTTCTCTTCTTCCCTTGGGAGTCGCCCTGCGATGAGGATCCTCGAGGACTATTGGTGACATCCGATATGATATTAGCGGGAGTGACAGCAGTGGTCGCGCGACGTCCTGGGGATGGCAAGCCTAGGATTGTTCGTGCGCCGCGAACAGGTGTGAAACCGGCCTGGGGGCCTTGTGTTCGCCGCAAACGACTCGGGGTAGACGCATTGCGGAGACGCGGGTCTGCCGAATAACGTCCTTCCGGAGGGACACTATCCCTTTCATCGTCATCTGGTGCGCGCCGCTTCTTGCCGGATGAGACATTGCCGGACTCATACGTTTCGATGTTTCTCTCTGGGGTGTGCGACGGAGGGACAATTGACATGGGTTGGTGGTGCAGTTCAGGTGTCTTCGGCCGTCGAATTGTCGATGGTCCAGAGAGCATTCGGTCATGCAAAGCATAAGTGTTCACCACTGGCAGTGATGGAAGAGGCGGGATAGGCGGCAAGGATGGTTCTCTCGGAGAGAGAACTGGTTGTGGCACCGATTCTTGGGGCTGGCTCTTCATGGAGGTAAGCTTGGCCTGCAAACTCTGCACTTTCCGCGTCAGGGAATCGACTTTTGCCGTCAGTTTTTTATTGGCTTTCAATGACCTGCGCACGTGCAAATTCAGGCTAAGGGCAACGGTTATGAAGCATCCGGGACTTACTCAAGGATCCGGTCATCGTACTCCTCTAATTCTGTAGTTTTCGCCCTGAGCAGCTCGTCCATTTCCTGATTCCTTTCTTCAAGCTCGGCAAGATCGGGCCCAGACTGAAGTGAAGCAATTTCTCGACGAAGTGCCGAGACTAACTTGTCGTGCTGAGTTGCCTGGAGGGCAAGGCTGAGCTCGGCAGCTTTGCCCGCCTTTTCAGACTGCGCAAGCTTGAGCTGTGATTCCTGTAAGCTGCTCTTCAGTGATACGCATGTAGATTCGCTAGGAAGTGTCGTTAGCGAAGGTGGGTGTTGAAGGAGCGTTTACTTACCTTTCTCTGATCTGACTTTCCAGGTAACGCGTCAAAGAGATTGATCTTTGGATCTCGGCCTCAAGCCCAGTGATCTGAGCGTGCAGAGACTGTTTCTCTTCCTGCAGAGCATGCGACTCGGCTTCTGCTTGCTCCAGCTGTTGCCGCGTGTCAGCGATGGCCCGGCGAAGGTCGCTCTCCAGGGCAGCTGCTCTTGAAAGGTGTTCTTCCTGAGACTTCAACTCTCCCCGGAGCTGCTCCTGAGAGCGGCTGTGGGACTCGGATTCCTCTTGAAGTTGGTGGCGTAATTCGTCAAATTCGTGTTCGCGGTCCTCCAGGTTGCTAGCGAGCAGGTCTGATTCTTCTCTATATTTCGCCTCCAAGGCGGCAAGACTGCTTTGGTGGTCGTTGTGCAAGCCCCGTATCCGCTCATCTGTTTCGGCGAGACGACGCTCGAGGACCTCCTTGCTCTTGCTAAACTCCTCCACAACCTCCTCGTGCAACTTTTCGAGGTCGGCGAAATTCTCTTGAGAAGCCTGGAGCTTGGCTGTGGTGTCACTAAGCTCCGATTCCAAACGAGCGACTTCACCGGTGTGTCTAGCCTGCGCATTTGCAAACTCCTTCTCCAGTACGTCTTGATCCTGCAAGCGTTGGGACATCGCAGCGATGCGCTCCTCCAGCTCTGCCTCTGCCTCGGTATGACAAGCTGCTGCTTCTTCAAGTAACCGCCTTGCCTCCGCAAGCTCCTCAGTGGTGGTCTGCAGCGACGCTCGCAAAGAGTCTGCGTCACGCAGGCGAAGGTTCAGCTCATCTAGCTCACGTTGAAGGAGGGTAGCCTGCTGCAGATCTTTCTGAGCAGCATGCTGCTCATGGACTGCGGCGCGTGCGTTCGAGAGTTCGCTGGTGACTTCTTGCAGGCGTGAGCGCAGCGTGGCCAACTCATCATGCAGTTTGGCAACCTGAGCTTCAGATTCCCCACTGGTGCTTGACACGAGCTCGGAAGCAGCCGAGAGCTCTCCGAGTTGCTGGCGTAGGACCCGCGTTTCTTCCTCGGCGTTGTCGATGGATGCGTCCTTTCGTTGAAGATCGAGAGAGACGGCAGCCAATCGCGCTTGTACGGAGGCGGCGTTACGATACGATGCCTGGAGTCGGCCTGCAGTGTCCTTCCACGCACGGTGGACGACAGCGAGTGTCACAATGACCCCTTGCAGCTCGGCATTCTTGATCGAGTTATAGGCATGCAATGATTTGGAGTGGGATGCGGCAGCGTCACCAGCGCTCTGGTGATCGGCCCTCAGAGAGCCGAGCTCCTGAGTAAGCTCTGCGTTCGTGGTCTCCAAAGTCGCGAGACGAGCGGTGGTCTGTTGCAAATTTGCAGTGGTTTGGTGACCCTCGGAGGTGAGCTTGGCCATCGTCGAGGTCATCATAGCCAGCTCCGCCTCCCTGTGGCGCTTGACTTGCTCCATCTGCTCCTCAAGCCTCTCAACTTCCTCTTCTACTGCTTCCAGCTTCTGGATGGCCTCGTCCCGAGCCTCCCTGGCCTCTGCACAGTCCTCGACCATCGCTTCTTTCTGAGCACCTAGCAACTCCAGCTCCGATGTCATCTCCGCGATACGTTCCTCCTGGAGCTTCAAATTCGTCTCCAGGCGACGTATATCGTGTTGATGAATACCAATCTGCTCGGTACGACGAAGGACACGCGACTCCAATTCTTGTATGCGATCCTTGAGGGTATGAGTCACCTCTGTAGCGGACATGTCAGACAACTGCTGCGCTTGAAGAGCGCTGTAGCGGCTCTGAACATCGGCTAGCTCGTCTTGTGCACGAACAAGATCGTCGTGCAAGTTGGTGACCTGAAGGCAGAGCGAGTTGCGGTCGGACTCGATATCTTCATAAGATTTACTGAGGGCTGCGAACCGATCCTCAGCCAACGCGAGGCGTTCCTGTGCTTCCTTCTCAGCAGCCTCGGAAGCATTGGCGCGCTCGATGAGGGACTCAGCTGTACTTTCCAGCTCTGCCTCATGGAGGGATGAGCGATGGTGTTGTTGCTCTGAGTGGGAGAGCTCCTCAGCCAAGGCTTCCAGTTTGCGGAGAAGACCCTGATGAGCTTGCTCGCCTGCGCCTACTGATTGCTTCTGCCGTTCAACCAGATCAAGAGCTTCGCCTAAGCGAGTTTTGGTGGAAGCGAGGTCGGCGCCCACGGTGGATAGACGCCCTTTCGAGGACTCGATTTGGTTTTGCAGGTTGGATATGACGACGGAGAAGGCGGCGTTGCATAAGGCCAGGTGCTTCATCCTCGGCGTATCGTCGTGGTGGCCGCTGGGGGGAGATGGGGCTGCTGGCGCCTGATCAGAATGCTCGGATAGTTGCCTCGTCAACGATGCAATTCGAGCCTGGAAGCCGTCAGCAGTGATCCGGTACTCGATTTCTGAGAATTCAAGTGCGCGCTTGAGGTCGTCGCGCTCATTGCGTAGCCGATCAATGGCCTGAAGTAAGGTTTCGACATAACCTGCCAGTGCAGACTCGTCGGGATTTGCTGCAACCCCGTTCTGCTTCCGTGCATGGGGCGTCGAACATGCTGCAGTCAAAAGGCTGGTATCGAGAACATGATCAATATCCATCGCGTCTGCACCTTCTTGCTCGCTTCTTGAGACGGCCTGCCCCCGCAAAGCAGCAAGTTCAACCTGAAGCTCACTGTCATTTGTGATCTCGATGAGAGGTGCCGAAATGTAGGAGAATGCTGGTCACTTACACGTGTTTTGCCTCCATGTCTCTGGCGAGACACTCGCTGGCCCTCAGGAGTTCACGACCATTCGCTATCTCGCGACGCGAGGCATCGCGCTCTCTGAGTAGCTCCTCTTTCTCGCGAAGTAGTTGTTGCTGACGCTCTTCGCTTCGCTGCAGCTTCTCGATTTCCGTCTTGAGTCGACTCTGTAGTTTGTTAACCGTGGCTTGAGTTGCCCGATTAGCTTGACTTTCATCAACCAACATCTCCAAAGCAGCGATCTTGGCCTCGTCTTCATCAATGCGCTTTAGCAACTCCACCTCGCGTTCTCCAGAATTTCCACCTCCTCGAAGCGCCTCTAGCTCCTCCTCTTTTCCCTCCAAGGTCGACAGGAGCTCCGATACACGCTTCTGACTGGACCTGTCGATAGATATACGCGCGTTCTCTGCCTTTACTAGATCATCTTGCGCTCGAGTGAACTTCTCCTCCAAAATGCGAAGGCTCTTCTCCTTCAGCGCCAATTGCGCTTTGGTGTCGCTCAGCTCCTGCTCCACAGCCGGGAGTCGGAAGTTTGAAACAGATGAAGAGCGAGGCCTAACCCCCTTCTGGGGAATTCTAGAGGCAACAGCGGCTTGTGCTTCGTGGGTTTGCACAAGTCGTTCTAGCTCGCGCACGCGGCCTTCAAGGGCGCGTTTATCGCGTTCAACAACTTGCCGTTCAGCGCCAGTAGCCTGTGACTGTTGCGAGACGGTGTCAAGAATTGCCTCTAGCTCCTTCCTCGTGCGTTCCTCGGCTTTGAGTTTCTCTTGTACTGAGGTCAATGCGAGCTCTGTATTCCGCGACGACATGCGCTCCGTTTTGAGTTCGGCGACGCGATCGGCGAGATCATTCTCGAGCCGGAAAACTCGATCGGCTTCTTTACTGAGCTGTGAGGAAATGAGCCGAAGCTATCACACAGTGGAGGAAGAGACGCCTGACTTTATAAAGAGTTTCATCCAAGGATGCCTTGATTTCCTCCAGGTCTGCTTCACGTTTCATGAGGCGATTTCGTAGTCCCGCATTTTCGGTGTCTAATCTGTCCTTGTGAGCTACATACCAAATGATTGATAAATCGTAGAGCGGACCTTGACTTGCAAGCTTGTCCTTGAATGCTTGTGTTTCTTCCGAGATATCGTTCTTACCGAGGTCTCTGAGCGACATAATTTGGGTGGGCCGCAGTGGCAGGCCTCAACGTCGTCGCGGTTGATGTGTATTCGGAATTTGACGCTGAGCGGAACAGGGCAAACTTGTCCACCCAAATAATTGTACACAAAGTGGACGCGTTCGGTCACGTGATCGTGCTCTTTGTATTTTGGGCAAATTCAGGTTCTTCGCGTCCCGGCACTGAGTCCAGGTATCGACGCAGTAATTTAATATACAGGTATCAGCGTTTCGCCTCACAGCCTCACTGTTAAAAACCCAATAAGTTATAGCGCATGGAACGCTCAAGCATTGGCAGGCAACTCGAAGTCCTTGACCAAAGCCATCACAGCAGCCGCAGCTCCCCATGAACTCTGGTATCCCGCGGCTCTGCGATAGGAGGTGCCGGTAAGCAATGTGCCACCCTTGAGGGATGATGCTTACCCAAAACCATACGCATGAACCACCTTCATGCTGCCGCTCTCCGAATTTGTTTCATTCCAAGGTACGAGATTATGCGTACGCTGCAGAGGGAATCCAACAACCTCAGCTTCGAGCCGTGCTCCGCCTTCCCTCGCGGGTCGTAATCCTACGCTATGCTTCAAGATCTTCGTTTCGTTGCTGTCCTTGAGTGGAGGTGCAAGCTGTGCGCAGTCAGCGAATATGCGCTCGGCAGTACCCATGTCGAGAGAGGTATCCCAATTTCCAACTTGGAAAGTCCCTCCGAGAAGAACGGTATCTGGATATTTCGTTCCGGGGCGTGGGATGATATAGGTTGCTTCTCCTCCCTGAGTCGAGCTATCATCTGTTGGCCTGTTCAAACGACGAAGACATGTCCGTATCGAGAGGTACGTACAACCTTTCAAGGCCAAAAATTCTTGCAGGCGTGGTGATTGCACTAATATTGCTTGACCTCTGATTGGGAACAACTTAGTATCTTCCACGCCGATGATAGATCTCGATCCTGAAATATCGCAGTCATTATCAGCTGCAGGTAGAGGTGCACCAAGCCTACCGAGTGAGGAAGCGTTCACGAGGACGCCATCAGTCCCGACCAACGGCCGCAGTTCTTCCAAACTTCTCACTTGCCGTTGTTCAAAAGTGACACCGCGAGAAACAAGCTCAGATTTAAGCCATGGGATGTATTCCTGTGGGTTCACTGATATAGTGTAAAACCCAACCCCCAACTTCCAAGGTGCCGGGATCTCAGATGGATCAAGGGCCCGAAACTGCAGCAGGTCGAATCCTGAACGCGCTTCGGTGACAGGTAGAGGTGTAGCTCACTTCGCGTACTAGATCTTTCCACCATAGCTCCAACGCACTTCCCTCCTTGTCCGCGAATATCCGGCTTGGCAGTTTCTGAGTACGGTATGAGCCACGGTAAAGCCCAACAAATTGCGTGATGCCAACCTTCACCATACCACTCGGAATCATATCCCAAAATTTATCACTTGGGTGTCCAAATCAGCAGCAGGTCGAGACTCGTTGACGTAATGATTAGAACACCCACAAAGTTTCCTTCTCCCACTTGTACACCCTTTCATCTGTCGCTCCTGCTGGCATGGGAGACCAATTCGCGCCCTAACTCAGGTCCAGTCGATGCACTTTCCAGACAACGCAAATGACTACGTACAGCGAAAGGACTGGACCAAGCCTGCGAATCCATATCTTCAGGCATGTCCCGGGCGACAATGGTGATCTTGAACGAGACATCTGGATCTGTTGCTGCGAGATATGCCACGGTTAGACCAATCACACCAGCACCGAGCACGACCAGAGGCTTCTGTGGTGACTTGACGCCCGACATCGTTAACGATAGCTGGATGAGTGATGAAAGCAAGGATGACGAGGCGCAATATTTGCGTGAGTGCCCTCCATATTGCCGATAAGATAAGATAAGCTTCACACCCAGCGTATACTGTACATAACTAGATCAAGGGGGGACTGAAGAGGAATAGCATTTCGAAAATCCGAGTGTAGACTCATAAGTACATGTAGCACGATCCCACCCTGCGGGTTTCAGCTAGGGCAAACGAAATTCTAAATATTCCCAAAAAACCAGAGAAACCCAAACCTATTTAGTGTAGCCTGCAACACTTGAAACGAAGAAAACGAAGCAATAGTAAGCACCACATTAACGGAGACCCCGATGGTTTGGCGATTTGAGTGTCCTAGTTTGTTTTAAATACATACCTCAACCCCAGAGGGTGAGCTTCCTCAACTGGACACCGCTGGCGCCACTCGGGCGCGCAACGAAGAGAGCACCTAAACGTGTGCCTGTCAAGAGATAAGGGGCGTTAGTTTCCCTCAAAGAAACCCGGAACAAGAAAAATTCTGACCTCCTGAAAAGCCTGCCTCGAGGCAAGGCGTAGCAGACAGCCCAGCGCCTTCCAATGCAGCCATCATCTGGCCATACGTCCCGCAGTATAGGGTGTCAGAGGTTTTATGCCCTCGACTTCTCTGTGATGCGTGCCCCACATCCGAGGGCCCGCGACAATCAGTACTGCTGGGTGGAGTATCCATCCCAGCTTCGAGCACCGCACTGCTAATAGTTTTCTGCAAGTGCACTAGCTCATCTTTACGTGACATCTGTGGACAGCTCTGTGCAGAAGAGAACTGAATATATAGTCCATCTGCGCGTGCACCAGGAGCTTGGGGTGGTGGCGGTGGCGGAAGTGGTTTAGCATGTGATGGAATGGAAGACCACGTGGGCAGAACGTTGTCGGAAACGTTGGTGCTTTGCGAAGGAGTAGGGGTAGTCAGCGTAGAGGTGTCCGAGAGAGACGGACGTGATTTCCGCCTGAAAATGGACGACGCTGATCGTAAAGAAAACGATCGGGTGAGTGAAGGAAACCGAGGAGGCTGTGAGGGTCGGTCGGGAATGTAGCAGAATGATGAAGTTGACGACGAGGGTGAGGGAGATGCACTGGAATATGTGAGCGTAGGCTCAGATACTGAAGATACTGCTGGTGAAAGAGGGTCATGACGCGCATGTTTGCTTCGCGACACATCCGCGTTGCATTGCTTTGGGGGAACGAATGATACGTTTCCGAACTCGACGATATACGGGATACCGAAAGAGTTGAATCTGATCTCCTGTGTCATCGTGGGTATGAGATAGGCAACACCGGCCAGAAGCCTTGCTATATGCAGCTCAGCACTGCGCGCTGTGCCGCTATGTCACAGCAGACAGCGGAGAGCGGGTGGGGGGTTTGGAAGTCGATGAGACAAGGAAGAGGGGCAGACATAGCTCATGTGTGTCGACACACTAGGAAACACGCTGGAAATGAGGACCTCGCATTCAACACGTTGTCTTCGGACGTTGGCGTCTATCAGCTCAGAGTTCAACCTGGACCGAACAGGGCGCTAGCTTTCGATAAATATGGTTCATTCGACGCCAAACGGTGCTACATGCACGGCACGAGCAAGGACCATGCACTGAGAGTAGCGATGCCGTGAGCCGTCTGCGGGGAGTTCAAAGTAAAACGCATCACCCCAAGACGGACCCGTACAGGCTACGGTACTAGTACAGTGATGCCGGAGGAAATAGAGGGGCCGTCAGGCACGTGACAATCCGAAGGTTTCGGATGGGAAATTTCAAGCGCATGCAAGGCACCGTATTTTGCATTTACTCGGGTGCTCTCCAGGGAGGTGGAGCTCGCCACCGCATTGATTGACCAAGGTTAAGTTGCTGAGCCGAACCAGCTTCGAACGCTGAGGCAGCCAAAAATGCGAATGCGAATGCGTACCAATAACTGTGGGGTTTCTGATGCGGCAGCTAACACATACCTGGAAATCAACGCTATGGCGCGCGCACAAACGGCAAGACTGGTCCGCGGAGGGGGAGAGGTCTGGGGATATTGGCCAGGGCAATCATCTTCAGGATGCCGAACTAGATAAAAGTACGTGTAACAGGTTTAATTATGTGAACCTTGGGTCAAAGCGAGTTACAAGAGTAAAAAGGTAGCATATGGGAGTAGATGCCGGCAGGAAGAAGTTTGGAATTGGGGTGGATACTTTCATCGATAAGACGGCAAGAAAGAGACGCTTGAGAAAAAAATCGAGGAACGAGCAGCGGGACAGACAAGGTAGCAAGTGTACCGCGAGTCAGGTGATACTCAGATCAAGAACGAGCATGTACGTTCGTTGTCAAGCAAACGTCGTGCTCATAGCACAATCTGGGACCTGGCAAAGCGAATGATTGGCTGTTTAGATGGAAAGAAGACTGCGACGTCATAGGGTATGACGTAGTTCGTATACCTTCCTTTCCTGGAATACGAGTTCAATTTCACGACCATTTCATCGAATATATAAACCTCGTCTCGTACCCTCGAAACACCACGAAACGCCATTCATCACGCTGTGTGACCCGCTCAGCGGCTACCGAGACTCAAAAGGTAACAACTTGTGATCGCTTCCCGCATAAAAGGTCGGTGATTCATCTCGTATCTATCGTACTATCTTGCTTTTCTTCTCTTCCGCCAACATGCAAACTGAATACTTCCCTCCCACTCCTGCTGTCTCAGACCACGGAGAACCAGACAAAACCACAATGACAACCCATGCCACCAACGGAAAAGTGAACGGCGACGCTGCAGTTGCTCACGCGAAGAATGCAACTGTCACCTCCAGCGCTCCGGCGCGCGTCACCCTTCACTTGGGACATTTACCCAGCAAGAAAGATATCAAGGCCCCGTGGCCACGAACACCCTCCAGAGTGCGTATATGCGCCTGCTTCGCGCACTTGATCGTTTTAATACGTTGTCCATCCATGTAGGTTGACCCAAACAACCCGCCGTGGCCCGCATACCGCGGCTACCACGAGTACTCGTTTGCTCACGCAACCATGGGTGTTCGCCTGCCCACCATCTTGGGAAAGGCAATTGATGATACCTCGCGCACTCTGAACGAGCAGTCTGCAGAGGACAGCATTGTCGACCTTGTCGAGTGTCTCGAAAGAATGGACATTCTCATGGCCGACTTGAGCGGAAACGCCAAGCTCCGACCTATAGTCGATGACGGTGAAGGCGACGTTGCCCTCTGGAATAAGGAGATTGCAAAATACTTTCAGGGTGAGTGCAAGTTTACCGATCGTCATTCCCGAAAGCTAACAACGTTATGTACAGGCAAGGATTTTATGAATGCACCTTGGCTTTTTGCTGAGGCTTATAAGTACCGGCGTTTGCATGAATGCTTTAGCGTCAGCAAATATTGGAAAGATTACGATGTGTTTTACCGCCAAAAAGTGGGCTTTTTTTCACCATATACAGGAGATCTACTGACAATGGTCCCAGTGCGACACATTCTCGAGATCTTCGGATGCCGTATTCGAGCTTTCGATGCGTTTTGCGGAACCATTTAAGCAGTCCGAGAACATTTCCGACGAAGAGAAGGCTGATGCGGAACGATTGATGTTCCTAGAACTGACGCAAGGTCTGCACGCGCGTGTTTTCCTTGTGAGGGTTGCCTTTTAACCCTCAATAGTCTGTTTGTGGGGGAACTCTACCGATCTGTCACTGCTTATCAACATGACGGAGGAACAGATCAAGTCGCTCCAGTCCACGGGAGGTGATCACCTCGCCGCAACAGAGAAGAACATTCTCGGTAACCATCTGAATCAGTTGTGGGAAACCGTAAGAGACCTTCGAGAAAAGACCGGTGGCCGGGTCGACTTCGTTCTGGACAATGCCGGTTTCGAGCTATACTGTGATTGCGTCTATGGTGAGTACATGTACACCTTTGGATGCTTCGAAACAGTACTAACAAACATCAGCTGATTTCCTCATCCAGAGTGGATTGGCGAAGCAAGTCAGATTCCATGGCAAGCGCTATCCATGGTTTGTGTCAGATGTCACTCGGAAGGACTGGGAATGGCTCTTGAACACGATGGTGTACGGACACCTCTTCCCCAAAGCTACTGAA
The DNA here is from genome assembly GCA_000827185.1 of Hydnomerulius pinastri MD-312. NCBI lineage: Eukaryota > Fungi > Basidiomycota > Agaricomycetes > Boletales > Leucogyrophana > Leucogyrophana pinastri. The sequence goes on from KN839841.1 coordinate 98,872, forward strand.
GCCGAAAGGGAGTCTCTCAGGAGGCTCGGTGCCCGATGGAAGGTATACTGTTCCTTTAGGTTCACATCTTTTGGTTGTTAACCACCGGAACATAGCAATACGAAAAGGACGGCCGCTGGGTATACGAACAACATCCATTCTGGTGCACCGGGTACACATTCTGGGAATTGCACAGCGAGGCACCGGATTTGTTCCTCCACCTTTCCCGATCGGACCTCGTCTTCTTCAAGGGTGATCTCAACCACCGCAAGTTGACGTATGATTGCGCCGCACCGGCAAGCACCCCCTTCGACATCGCGATTGGCCCAATGGCTAGCGCTGCGGGTGCTCCAAAGGTCTGCAGTCTGCGAACCATCAAAAGCGACGTTGTTGTTGGTCTCGGGGATGACGGGGACCGTATGGCAGAGAGCCTTGACAACAAGGAGCCTGGATGGAAGATCAGTGGGAAATACGTGAGAATTCCTCATGCACCTGTGACCGTTCGGTGATTTTGCTGACCTCGCTGCACAGGCCGTTGTCCTTCTATCAGAAGGACGTCCAGGGGAGAAAGTGCGGTTTGCATAGAGAACGATGTTCTGTTACCAGTCTTCCGGCCCATCCGTCAGATCTGTCAGACGCCATTATTATGTGCACTGTATCCAGCTCATTCCATGATACAACTTCCATCGCTTTTCTAGATTATGGTTATACTCGTCTTTGTATTTTCTCCCAACAACATGATTGGTCATGTGTATGTATAATTCACAACACGCATACGGTGTTCGTCCCCTTGAGACTTGTGCTGTTTAATCTCACCAACACTTGAACACAATTTCCACGCATTTGCGTTCGCCAGGACCTAATGTGAAGGAAGCCTGTTCTGGTCTAACGCTAAGCTAGCTCGTAAGATCCGAAGATACATACACATCCCCACATTGCAATACGTTGAGAGAATCTCTAATCGACCATGCCTCTCTTTCCATTATACTGAAAGCACTGGGAAAGTTTAGTGACCAAAAATTTAGCTGTCAGGTCCGTGCCTTGCTATAAATAGCAGACCTCATCCTGGCAATAAATGACAAAAACCACGCAAATCGTCAGTCATTTCCCATGCCGGTGCTTCAGTGATTTAGGACAAGCCGGTTGGCGGGTGGGTGGCAACAGGTCGTGCAAACATAGCGCCGCTAGGAAGATGACATTGTGGCGTCCTGGGAGGGATGGTGACGGAATTCTCTCGTCAGGCTTTACCGAGTGGGCATCATCAACAGCCGGATCAATACCAAACCTCAACCGTGAATCTGGAGGCCGTGAATACGACGCGCTCGACGACTCGTGACTGCAACTCGCGCGGGCGGGAATGGGAGGGAATAGGCATGAGAAATAGACCGCATGGCGCGATTTTGAAGTGGAATCGTGATGCCATCCTGGGCAAGGCAATACCAATGGGATCAACTCACTGTGCGTTTACCCCTGAGCACCTCATGGGAGGACTGAAGCGAGGAGTGGAAGATCCTGGGTGGAATTGCCCTTTGGGCAGCTCAGTTTTCCGTGCCTGCGCATGAGCAGCAAAAGGCAGAACCCAAACGGAGCAACACTCTCATATGGGTGTCAGGATACTTCCATACCGCAATACTTTTACACCAACGGCCGACCACGGGAAGCAGTAGCATGAGGTGTAGTCTTCCTCCTTATCTCTGGCCCGCCGGTAGTTCGCATACACAGGATTAGCTGGGTGGCACGACGGGAATAGGCCGTACGTTCCTGCGTCTAGAAATGACGCAATGCCTTAATCATCCGCAGGGAATGTGGCCTCGCATCATCCGTTGAGTCCTGATGGCACAACAAAACCGTGTTTAGACGTGCTAGTTCGCTTCAACCAATCATACTTAACTAGACTAACTGAACTCCCAGTGTCATGAAATGTTGCGAGGCGCGGGATGAGAGTCGATATAGTACTCCATGGGCATTAGATTTATCGCTTATCCCCAAGTTCCTTTGGCGATGGAACAGGGACCTATAAACCCGAAGCAACTGAGACGCGCGAGAGGTTTATCGGTTTCGACGTCAAGTGTTACATATCTTCACTGGCAAGTGCTAGCGTGAGAACAGGTGAGAACCGATGACAAAATTTCTCTCTAGGCCGATGCGTCTGTGTTTTGCATACTGTTGGAAAGCATCTTCTGGATTCTGAACTCAGCTCTGTAAGGTATCAGTGACTCTGTCGGGCTCATAAAAATTGAGAAGCTTCAAGAGGCTTCGAGATACTCACAAAAATTCACATCCATCATGCACGATTTCTTGACGTAACAAATTTAAAGAAGGAACAAACTCAGAGCTAGGCGCGCATTGCACGTGTCCAACCTACGCTGCGTTCACTCCTTTCAGCCAGGTTCCAATTCCCAGATCCTCCCAATTGTTGCGCGGTGTAACCGCTATTCCTGGCCTCGTCGTAGGGATCGTTGATCTTTCCAAGGTACTACCATGAGCCATATGGACAAATGCGGACCTTCCCAGCGTTCCCACTGCTCAGGGTATCAGCTGAGCCCAGATAGCTAGTTTCGCGCTGGCAAAGGATGCATACTAATGCGACCGGCATACGCCTTCCCACCTTTGGTAGCAGCACTCCTATCAGAGATCTTGATTGAACAATTCTCTTGACACCTTTTGTTGGGCCCATCACGAGACGGGTTTGTTGTGTTGATGCTTTTGATGTATCAGGTTGATCGGTTTATCTCGGGAAGTCGAAAGACCAACATGGTGGCACCCGAACAATATATCAAGTTTGCTGATCCATCGATCCTGGAAATGAACACAGTCCTATTCGCCTTATCGCTTGTTTTTAGCAACATTCCACGACATTCCTCGACACATCGGGTATTCTTGCTATCTCGCAAATGTGAGATGAGTCTTCGGTCTCCTGTCAGGTTCATTTTGTGCTCACTTCCTCAAGCGAACATTCGTGCATGCAGATATGAACAGCGGTTGCACCAGAGTTTCCCAGCAACCAACGTAGCGCAACATTTGAGCGATCGCGACCGTTTGGTCTTCAATGACGTATGGTACGTGCGAGAAGCCAAGTACGTTCAGAAGACCTTCTCTTGCTTGACCCCGGACCAACGGCAAAACGGGGAACCACTTTTGTCCAAGCAACCTCCTTAGGCTAAGGTTCACGGACAAACCCAGGCTGCTTTGATTTTGGCTGGGAGGGCAAATCGGATCAAGCGACAGAGAGGAGATCTCGTCGGGTGTAGGAATGGGCTAATGTTCCTTTATTATTGCTTCTCGTGGCACACGTCTGCTTCTTGGAATAACCTAGGGTCTACACGTGATAACCCGCGACTTTTACTGGGAGCGCCTTCTGAGCGTGAGGGTGAGTGCACCATGTGCTCTGCTCAACAAGCATTGGATGAGCTTCGTGAGTCGTTTTCCTTGTTCTCTGTAAAACGATATAAAAGGGGCGTGGAGGTAAGTGCTATTCTTCACGTTCGAAACAGGACTCACTCGGTCAAACATGTTCCCTGCTGCATCTCTGCTCACCACTCTCCTCCTCGCGCTCTCCATCGCGGCGACGCCAGTTGAGGTCCGCACATCCCCCGTGACCTTGCCCTTCGCCAAGCGGATCAACACCACTGGTGGTGCCATCAAGCTTGTGGAGCATGACCAAGCACGTGCAGCTGCCCTGAAGGACCGTGCTGATGCTATCTCCAGCGGCAAGCTCGATCGCCGCACTGCTAGCATCGCCGTTACCAACGAGGCCGTCTCCTACATCGCTGCTGTCGGTGTTGGTAGCCCCGCCACCACTTGTACGCTAGATTCAATTCATCTAAGTTCGGAGTGCTCATCCAGTCATGCGCAGACAACTTGATCGTTGACACTGGTTCTTCCAACACCTGGGTTGGCGCTGGCACTGCCTACGTCAAGACTAGCACCAGCGAGTCCACCGGTGAGGCTGTGGTAAGTCTCTTTCCACATTCACCTTCGGGAACCCTCATTCACGATACCTGCAGGCAGTCTCCTACGGATCCGGCTCCTTCTCCGGTAAGTCTTCTCCTATCCGGTAAGGAATTGCGAAGTACTGACTGGAACGATCCAGGCGAGGAATACACCGATACAGTCACCCTTGGCTCTGGTCTCACCATCACTAAGCAGTCAATCGGTGTTGCTACCACCTCCACCGGTTTCACTGGTGTTGACGGAATCGTTGGGTGAGTAAGCCCTCGTCGTTTTGAGGTCTCAGTCATTGAATACCCTCCAGCATTGGTCCTCTTGACCTCACCGAAGGTACTTTGACCAACGACGAGACCGCGACCATCCCCACCGTCACCGACAACCTCTACTCCGAGGGTACCATTGCTCAGACCGTTGTAGGCGTCTTCTTCGCCCCCACCACTTCTGACGACGACACCAACGGTGAGCTCACCTTCGGTGGCGTCGACACTACCAAGTACACCGGTACCTTGACCTACACGTAAGTTTATTAACCGCGATAGTAACCCAATATTTAACAATATCGGGTTCATTAGTCCTCTGACCACCACCTACCCTGCCTCCTACTACTGGGGTATCAACGAGAGCATCACCTACGGTTCGACGACCATCTTGGCCGAGACTGCCGGTATCGTCGACACCGGTACCACTTTGATCCTCCTTGCCTCCAGTAAGTAGCGCCCATACCTTTGGCGATTACAGGTGCTGAGTTGTGGTCGAATAGACGCCTACAGCAAGTATCAATCTGCCACCGGCTCCACGCTCGACAACAACACCGGCCTGCTCCGCCTCACCACCGCCCAGTATGACAAGCTGGAGAACCTCAACTTCAACATCGGTTCCGTAGGTCTCCACGGGGTTGTTGCTGCAATATCTCTTCTGAACTCTTGCTTCGCAGGTCTCCTACGCTTTGACCCCTAACGGTCAAATCTGGCCCCGTTCCCTCAACACGTACATTGGCGGCACGTCAAGCTACGTGTACTCCATCGTCAACGACCTTGGCACACCTTCAGGCGAGGGTCTCGACTTCATTAACGGCCAGACCTTCCTGGAACGCTTCTACAGCGTTTTCGACACCACCAACTCTCAAGTTGGTTTCGCAACCACCTCCTACACCGACGCTACCACCAACTAGGTTGTGGTCGCTTAGGGACGTCTCTAGTTGTTTTTGGGCTTTGGTGTACATTTGTATATCACGCAAGGAAAAAATATACCACTTTCAATCTCTCAATGCGAGTGTCTAAGGAAAGCAGTCGAGCCAGCTGTTTTTCCGGCGATAAGATCTATCGCCTGTTCTTGGCTCTCAGATGATCGCCTCGAATGCGGCTGTGGAGTCGGAAACTGTCTCCCCTCAGAAGCCCTTCGAGACGGACATGATCGTTGAGGAAACTGCCAGATCTAGCAGTAGCTATGATAATCTGGAGGGTAACTTCGGAGATTTTTGGAGCAGGAGTTCTTTCTCGAGGATTGTCACTGCCGATACCCCAGGCCTGGGCTGGGGCCGCGTGTGTTACTGGCTCTCCTAGCTACCCCTCGGGGAACCATCGGATGGTGCTATCATTCCATTCATCACCTAGCCTACCGCTGTTCTCCGAGGCTCCCGTCGACTTTGATACGCGGCACACCCCTCTCCTTCTATAACCTCCTTCCCCTTGCCTCAGAATAACTCAAGCCAACCAGCCAAAGCATGTCGTCCTCATACGGATGTTTGCATGCTGGTTGACAATTTGGTTGGAATGACACCAGTTCAGTTGTGGGAGCCGTACGAAAGGAATGCATGTGTATTTGTGTGAAGACACTGAAGTACATAGGGAAAACGAAATACACGGGTCTAATACTACCGACACAGATACAAATTGTAGTGCTTGGGATTATGAACTGGGAGTACTGTGATGGGGTACGAAAGTCCGCTGGCCATAATGCATTCAGATACGGAGATATCTCGAAGGATAATATGACACCATTGTATCAGTCTATATCCTCGGTCCACTGCCCTGGCAAGCGTGGGCTAGCACGGGAGCTTCCCCCTGAAGCGCCGTTTTGAGTGGCCCCTCCCAAGCCGAAAGGCGAGCGTGCTGAGTAATTGCCACTGCTCCCGCTCGAGTTACCACCAGCGCCGCCACCAAATAGTGTTTGTAAAAAGCCACCGTTACCACCTCTACTGGAACCACCAGGCGACCGCGGGCGTGAACCGGATGAAGGGCTAGTAGGCCGGCTGCCTGAACTACCACCCGGACTCCCACCGGGTGGCTGCTGCGGCTGAGCTATAAGTGCATACCTGACACACCGAAACGTGAGATACGGTAGTTTGCACTTAACACAGATATAGATCGAACCTGCACACTGGACACGTTCCACTGGATTTAAGCCAGGGCGAGATACAGCCTTCATGGAACGGATGCTTGCAAGGGAGCGTCATCACGACCAGTTCGTCCGGGTCCTCGGTCTCAAGCTTAAATTGTTCTTTGCATACCGCGCAGTCCTTTTCCAATAATGGAGCTGGGGGATGAATCAGAATTATAAACCTCGGTGAAAGTTACACAACACGAACAGTCCTCCGTCAGTACTTCTTTGGGCAGATTGTTAATAATCTCTTCTGTCGCGGGTACTGGTCTTCCGGCGGTGGAATTCTCCATGAGTTGATTCATGATTTGGTCCAAAGCTTGAAGATTGTGAGAATTACGGACCGAAAAATAATGGCAAGGGCCCTTACCATCCTGGTTGAAAACGTAGTCTCCCAACCGCCCGTTTTGAGCGTCACCCAAGAACTCCGAAAAGGGATCGCCGCGCCCAGTTGGCTCCCGGCCCAGTAGAGCCAACAAGTACTGTGCCATCAGCGGTCCACTGATATCAGTCTGCGCACGATTATCCGGAACATTTTCACGACGGAGAAAGCTGAAAGAACCATGTAAGAACAACAGTGAATGCAATTGGAAACAATAAACGCACTCAGACATTGTTGGTACCGGGCGGTCTCCCTGGGTTGGTGATCGCCCTAGCGTGTTGGGTCCTCCAAGAATGAATGTCCTCGCGCCTCCGCCTGGACCGCTATGAATTTCAAAGCGAAATCCGCTACTTCCCTGTCGGCAGACTAAGTCACTAAGCCCGTTGGATATTCTGAAAGCATATTTACAGTGGTTCTATCTGGACTTCGTGGAATTGGGGGCGAGCGAGTTCGAGTTCCGTATGGACCACGACCCATGCCGCCCCTTAAAGCACCTAATCATTCCAATGAGGTCCATGCACCAAGGGTCAAGGGCACACTAACGCAGGAAGCCCTCCATAGCGAAGTCATCGGCGTCGTCGAAACCATCACCAGGGTTGTGACGAAATTGTCGTGGATCATCCGACGGGTTTTCGATCTATGGAGAAGCATGTCAAGGTACCAAACGGATCCCGACCACAAGCCAACATACCTTCTCAACGAATGACGAGTTGCAAGAGGCGCATATAGGATCGGGTACCTGTTGGAACAATGAGTAACGCCCACAAAACACATACCACCTGCTGTAATCTGACCATCAGCGGTCTCATCTCTGCATGGCACTGTGTTCGGCGAGTATCAGTCAGCCAACAAGAAGTCGCCACGATAAAGGATCACCGACGCCATGACAGTACCACATGGGTTCCCTTGAAGACATTGTAAAGTATGGTGGCTGAAACGAATCCTGGAGATAGTAAAGTTGGTAGTAGTTAAAGAAACGGCCGTGGCGTTGCAGGCGCTCAGTAAACGTTTACACCACAGCAGGACGTGAGCGTGCCACTTTCGTGGTTCTGTCCTAGTGTCATTCCCTATGACGCCAATTATTATGCCCCGGGGCTGACTAATACCTTTCCATATTTAGCCCCGAATGCCGTGGAACACTCTCAAAAAGTCTACGAAGTCGGCCATTCCCGATCAAACCTCTTGTTTCCATACGATGCGTGTCGTTTCTCATCCTCTACCAACTACTCATGAGCCTGAGCTGCATCATAGGTAAGTCACCCACCCCAACATATCATCCTTGGGGATGAACGCTTTGGTTCCCTATTATACGACCCCCAATAAGGGTGTGAGATCATATACCGGGTTTCCTGATAATCATCCTCCATCTCATCCGTAAAACCGCAGCTGACTTCAAGCTCTTATCTAGCTTAGGATTCTAGTCGCTCGTTGCTTGACTGTTCGCAAGGAGTAAGCCCTATCAGACCCCAATGGAGCGCCCGAGGTTTGTTCGTTCTGTTTGCAGCCAGCGAGAGTCTGGGATGTCAGACTCGACCAGAACTAGTAGTAGAAATGGGGAGGGGCAATAGCAGATCCTTGCATTATAAGAGGGGCTGAAATATACTAGTCGCAAATCAGAGCGCTGGAGTTTCTTGGTGTAAGTAGCACAAAGCCGGTACCTCTGGTCGACCTTGACGCGGTGATTGTGCGGTTGAAGATGGCGGAGCTTGCAGCGGTATCGTCAGGCCCACACAATTGTACAATACACAGCTAGCAGGTCCATCGAATTGCAAGTGAAGAACATTAAGAACCGCAGCTACACCTCATCGTCAAGGATTGACGCAAATAATGGCCAATCCGCACTCCTCCGACACATCTCTCTAAATGCGCCTCCAGATTTTGCTAGGAGCTCTTTGGGTGGCCCAAACTCCGTAATCTCGCCTGTATCAAGGACGAGGATGCGGTCATAATCTATGATAGTTTTCAGACGATGAGCTATGGTGATGACGAGGGCGTCGGATAGCTCCTCTCGTATGGTGTATTGTATCTAGGAACGAAGTGAGACGGTGTTTTGAGATAAGACTCGTGGACCGACCTGATCATCCAGTTGCGAGTCGATTTGTGAAGTGGCCTCGTCCATGATGATTATGCTCGTTTTTCTCAAGACTGCACGTGCCAATGCGACGAGTTGCCTCTCCCCAGCACTGAGAGACCCTCCTTGACTGATCGGCATGTCTAAAGTGAATTTCCCCCTTTCTGTCGCTCGGTTGAGAAGCGAAGTCAGATGGCAACGCTCGATAACGTCCCAGCATTCTTGATCTGTATGCTCGCCGAAGGGATCCAAGTTGCTCCGTAGTGTTCCACTGAACAATGATACATCTTGGCTCACGATAGTCTATCGAACGGTTTTAGTAGCATTCCCGATGCAAGTGGGCATACTGACAATGCGTGACCGCAGGTCTTCTAGACCAATGGTAGAAATGTCTACACCATCGACTCTGTTTACTGATTGAGAAAATGTTTCAAAAGTAAAACGGGAAAACACCCACATGATTTTTCCAGCGGTGGCCTCCACCATTCTGAGCATCGAGAGCGCCAGAGTGGATTTACCGGAACCTGTCCTCCCCACCTGTGGAGGGCCACAACGTGTCAGTGAATCAAAGGTTCAGCGAAAATCACCTACTTACAACACCAATTTTCTCAGACGGCTTCACCACGAATGACAAATTTTTAAGCACGTCAGGCAAGTCTGAGCTATACCTAACGACAAGGTTCTCCACAACGATTTCGCCGCTAGTTGACGGCCAATAAGCTGGTGGTCTGCTTTTTTCTATGACTGCTGGGGCCTCCTGTGGGACACCAAGATACTCCACCACTCGCTCGACGGAATTGAAGTCCAATTCCAGTTGCGCTAGGACTCGAACTAGCTGGCGAGACGCCTCTGCGAAAACTCCTGCTTGCACGATGACAACGGCCGCAAAGCCATTCGTCACTCCTTGCCAAAGAACGAAAATAGTTGTCAAGTATACAACGACCGATCCGAGACCTTGACAAAGCTCAGTGAGCTGACGGCACATACAACAAAGCACTCACAATCGTATCTCCAGCGGAGCCAGCCATTAACGAGCCACTGAATCACATGTCACTTCTTGCAAGAACAGTAGGTTATAGAACGCACGTATATGTGGTCAAAGGATTGGAATTTGTCAACCTTCTGATAGAATCTATCTTGGTATCTCGATTCCATCGCGAAAGCCCGAACATGTGTCAAACCTCGAAGTAGCTCGTCGAAACCCGCGAACGCCGGCGACAGTGAAACGCTTTCAAGACGCCGAAGATCCCGGAGCGTTTGGATATAACGGGGAGCCAGACGGACGTACAACCAAGCAATTATCACAGCAAACGGAGCAAAGGTGGGGATAACCAGAATAATCATGCCGAAGGACGCGAAGAAATTCAGAACTCCAGACAACGCGGCTCGTGCAGAGGCTTGGAGGGCGCCGTCGATGGTGTTGATATCAGTTGTAAACCGGTTGAGAATGCGGCCGATAGGTGTCGTGTCGAAAAACCGAGCAGGTGCACGTGTGAGTCGTGCAAGCAACTGGAGGAACAGCGACCTTGACGCCTGAAGACTGGCGTAGTAGCCTAAAGAGATATATGCCAAGACGGAGAATGCTCCGGCCATCGAGATGTAGAAATATATCATGATCCAGGGTTTGACATCAGCGTCTGGAGGTGGAAGATTCTCCCAAGGCGGTGAAATGCTTGGAACGAATTCGGGGGCACTGTACGCTTCACCCCACTTCGCCAAAAATACCTTTGCCAGGGAGTCAACGGCAGGTTACGCGCATTGCATTCCACATACCTGGTTGGCGATGTTGATGAATCGAATCAGGACCATCAACGAAAGTGTAAGAATCCAGGACAGGAGACCGGCGGCTTTGATGTACGTCCAGTACGTCCGCAACGGGACACGACCTTCTGCTCTCGCTTCTGCTTCCACTAGCTTCCCGTTGGCACCGGAAGACATCGTAAGAAGTGGGTTGGACGAGATATTGTTCGTCTCATCGCCGGGGGTTACTGTTTGTAGCTCGCGGTCTTCTTCTTCGTCTTGAACTCTTGACTGGCGTAAGAGATCACGGAAGTCCTGTACCGGTCCACTGCGCATGATCTTGCCCCTCGATAGCTCTACGACATGAGCGGCTATGGGAAGGCAGAGACTGACATGGTGTGTCACGAGGAGGATCGTCCTGTCACGGGCAAGTTCGCTACCTAGGCAGTGAGTGACTATATGCTGGGCGGTATGCATGTCTACAGCTGCTAGCCTATTAAATCACAAATTTAGCACCTGAAGTCTATGGGATGCATGAACGTACGGATCATCAAGCAATATGCACTAATCAAAGAACAGTTTTAGAGCTGGAGATGAGAGAGACCACACGACGCACTGTGGCTTGTGAGTACAAAGCTCGGGCCAAGGCTATGCGAGCGCGTTGACCACCTGAGAGTGTGATTCCCTTTTCGCCGATTTCTGCGTCGATTATCGGAGTTAGTCGGTACAATCAAGTTCTGATTCAGCCATACCAGTCATATCACCGGCCTCAAAAACGTCGAGGTCACGAAGGAGAGCACAAGCGTGAATTACTGATTGGTAACGGTCTGGGTCATATCCAAGCTTGGAACCGAATATAATGTTTTCGCGGATTGTTGCATGCTCAAGCCCTACGTCCAAGGGCGTCGATCAAGAGACGCGGAAGGATGGTTTATGCTGCTCACAAGGGTTTTGAGCACAGTAAGCCACACGATGGCCCAATTTATTGAGCTTTACGGCCCCACTCAGACAATGCATCTCTGCGAAAACGGAAGTCAGAAATCCAGGAGAGTAGTAACTGAACATAATCGTATTCACCGCCTAACAAAGCTAGAAGCAAGGCACTTTTGCCAGAACCAGTCGGACCGCTGATTAGGGTTAACTTGCCGTCCGGAAACGTGATGTTCATGGGTCCGAGCTCGAAGCGTGCTTCTGATACTGATGCCTTTGGAACGCCATGCCACTCGAATGTGGCTTGGTCAAAGCCGACCTCTGCATTGGCCGCGGATGAGTCATTTTCAGGTGTGACCAAGGACGAAGCCCAGTCCGGAACTTCTTGTTCGGAGAGGAAGGCTTCGATGCGTTGCATTGAAACATAAGCTGCGACGGAATCAGGTCCGATAATTGTTGACAAATTGCGTATTCTTACCATGTAGCAAGGCAAAAACTTGCGATGGAAGCGCCGTCATGGGTTCCTGAAGCTGCGAAAACAGAGCCACAGCAGTGAAAGCCTTCGCAACAGTGAGCTGTTCCTTCTCAAACAAGGTGTACCAAGAAAAGGTCGCCAGGGCGGTCGCAGAAGGTATCCAGGTCCTGTCGGGAAAAACCGTGACAATGGACAAACATACAGGCCCTTGTACCTTACCAAATAAATGAGATCACAGTATCCACAACATTTTCTTTCACCCGCCACCGCAGTTCTGCTTCCCTTGACTGACGGGCGGAGTTTGCCCATTGATTTTCTGCCAAGTGCTTGAGCTGAAGGTTAATCGGAAGCCAGGCACGGCTTACCCCACCCGTAGAATTTCAAGAACCTGATATTTTGGAGGAGCTCATTGACGATGCCCATTCTCCTATCTTTGGCCTTCCAAGACGCTCGAGTGATCTAAAGAGATATAGGGGTTTATACTAATTTATAGAGACAGAAACAGGAAGGGAAGTCTTACCCGTATATTATAAGTTGCCAGTGGGTAATTGAGGATATAAGCGACGGTAACGACGATCACCCCAGAGATAGCGCTCCATCCCAAGACTCTTAGGATCATGTCAGCCAAGCGTAGCAGATACACTAGCATGAGAGTCTTACCGGTAGAGAAATACAAGTGCGATGACAAGCCTTACAGGTGAAGAGAATAGGGCTGCAAAATCCCAAAATCGCTGAGCGACGGCATAGGCATCGCCTCTTCACATGACGATTAGCTGTAGAACACCTGGGAAAATATCAACTCACTGCATCAGATTGACAATTTTGCCCAGGTCCGCGCTGGTTTCGTCGTCGGTATCATTAGCCACTTTCCCACTTACATCCCGCCGCCGTAAAGCCTTGTAATGCAAAGCGCAAAACAGCTGCCCTCGGGTTCTCTCATAACACCTACGCGTATGCCAGTTTTTGAATAAATCGACTTGTGCGAAAGACAGATGCGCCAGAAAAGTTATGAACGCCCAGAGTTTAGCAGTTGACAACGACTCTGGAGTGGGGTTCTCGAGGGCAGATAGAATCATGCGAAGTGCGTACGCTGGGACAAACCCTAAATTCCAAGGTCACCGAGTGCAGCCGTAGGAACGTGGCAGGACCTGCGTACCAACAACGGCTCCCCATAATTCCAGCGCGAGGTCTAACAGCAGGTCAAGGGAATTGGAGACCAACAAAAACCTAAGCAGGGAATGCTGCGGATGGCTGTTCCACGAAGTTGAGAGAAAGATGATAATGCTATACCCAAGTACGTACTGTGCGTGGTACTTCAGATACTTGGTGAAAAGGTTTTTGTGTTGAAAAAATGGGGACAGACTCCAAACATCTGTCTCATTCAGTGTACGTTTCCAAGCCAAGTCAAGGAGTGGTTCAACAAAGGAAACGGTACACCAGGACCACAGATTTGCATCGTCTTCGGGAGAGGATAGGTCGGAGGATGGTATCTAACCAGGGCTTTAGCGAGGGCTTCCAAAAGAAAATACTGACGTACATCCGTCGAACGAGCGACGTTTTGTGCGGGGCGAACAGCCTCCATTGGTAATGTTCCTGCCAGCCATATGAACAACGAGGCAAAAATAAGCCGGACAATTGCCGCAGTTATACTGCCAATGTCGGAGAGGTCCACCGAGACGAGGAAAGTAAACCCCTCGATGGCATGAATAACAGCGAACAGAATCAATAAGTATGGGGGAGTTTCTGGCGGCTTCACAACGACCCTCAGCGCTGCAAAGAACTACGATAGGGAACATCATAACGGGGTTCAGCGGGGAAACTATGGAGGTCCTACCCACGTGACCGAGGCAATAAGAGCACCAGTGCTAAATTCTTGCAGCATCAAGGCATATGCAAAATATGCAAGCCACCCGAATGAGTTCATCGTAGCCAGGGAAACAAGCATCCGAGCGACACCAATGAGTTTCGGCGTGTCGTCATCTGGTGGTTCTTCGAGGTCCTGTAATGTTATAAAATTTCTGAACGGTGAAGTTACAGTTACCCAGATTGACTGTAATTTTTTGGGGGGAGGCCTATAAGCGAGACCATCGCAGAGTCCTGCCAGGAGGAGGATTATGACGGGACACCATTGTCGAAAAGTGACAGCACTCCTGAAGAGGCCGTCGAGCGAGCCGTCCTACGGGTATCAAGATTGATTAGGTGGTCGAGTAGTAGACAGTGGTGGTACTCACGAGAGCCATGTCCATTCCACGGACAACCTCGAGGACGTCGCGTTTTAAGGAGCGGAATCAAGAAAGAGGAAGCCGATCGTGTAAAGAACCAAAACTGACGCGTGAAATCACGTTATTTCTCACGACGGAGAAGAGCAGCGATAGGTTACCTCATGCTTAAAATCCCGGTCTGATCAGCGTTTATGTCTAATCCAAGAAGTGACGAACGTGAAACTAACCCTAACTGCGTGATGAAAGCACTCACCCAAGCGCGACTCATTTGCAATTTCTGTGTTTGATTTTCATCACGTGATATAGTAGGCAGTTCGTGTCATTATCAACGCGTTGGGACTCTGGCGTCGCGAACAAAAGTCAAGACATATCCAAATTGACAGCGCGCCGGTTGTGTTGCTCAGATGTGGATCGCCAAACTTCTGATATTCTTCTCTTTTGCTTCTGCGATCCTCGCAGTTGCCTTGCCGGGGATTCCCACAGCAGTTTATGGCGCAGGCGCAATTTACGACAGGGACGTCCTCGATTTGCTTGGAGGAGGCGACACTTCAGGCCAGTCTACGCCACCTAGCTCAGCGGGATACTCTCCTTCCACCCATGCCACCTATCCTGGCTTGAAGGGCTTCGGCGGGATGCTGGTTACTCAATCAACGGAATCAACAGCACCCGGGTCGGCGGCAGAAGGGTCACATACATCCGTCGCCACGAGTTCTGTGGAAGCTACAAACCTTGCCGCTGACAAGGTCACTGCTACTCCCGGACCCACAGCGCTGCCAGTAATCACCGCCGCAGCACAAGCGTCCGACCATGCAAGCAAGACGTGGCAGATTATCGGTATCGCCATTATTGCAGTCCTGTTTATCGCTGCGTCCATCACCTGCGCCATGTTCTTCGACCGCCTATGGAGATTCGCACAAGAGGTCATCTGCTGCAAAGCCCGGTCGGTCGGTTCAGAAGATTTTGTCCCTGACTGGGAGAAGCAGAGCTGGGAAACCAGGACGTTATCTCCCTCGCCCTCCGACGTCGTAACGACCGAAGCGAAGGGCGGGCTTACTACCAGCGAGGACGCGTATGTGTACAACACTCAACCCAGAGAGTTGCCGTGGAACGTGGATATACAGCAATGGAACGCCCTACAACGACAGCCATCCCGGAGAAGCGGTCACGGTGTCACTGACATCGCCTAGCCTGGCATCAATTTTTCGGCATCAACACCTGTTTTATCTCGCCAATCTCCAAGTCCCAAACTTACTTTTCCTATGTTTATTTGGGGTCCGGCAGGCCGAACTCCATCCCTAAGTTTCGAGGTATCTATCTATCCCTCTTCCGCGGCACCGAGCTATGTCGAAGATGAATTCGACGCATCATGGTATTCCCCAGGACGTTCTGCTGGTAACCTCTTTTCCAAGTAGTCAGAGACATACATCCCTACTGCACCCATTGTACACACGCTCATAGACACGTATAGTCTCGCCCGGGGAGGAAGCGCTATTAAGAGCGTCAGCTCAGAGTTACTACAACGTCGTCATACATCATTCTCCGTACCTTTGTATGACTCCCATAATGAACGGTTCCGAGCGGATGGCGTTGACCCAGTGGGTGTCTGACGTCCCTGAAGATTGGACGACGACATGAATGCGTCCGTGAGCACGAGTTGGGAGATTAGGGTTGGTAGAGAAGCGAAATGAGTTTTGTGAGACTCGTCAAACGGGTGTTTGATGTCAATGACGAGCCCGGTCACGCAGGTTTTGATGGAAAGACTGGGTTGCAAGAGAGAAGAGGTCGTTCTTGATCGGGAAACTGCTGTATTCGAGCGCGGAAGCTGTTCGCATCATCTTGCTTGTCGAGCAATTGCACTGGCCCAGGCACCTTTTATACTCACCAACAACGAATCGCGAAGGCAAGGCTAAATCCGAGGTTTGCATCACGGTTGGAACCTGGCTATAGGAGTGTATTGAGCTTGATCATTAATCGCAATTATGTTTACCGGCCTGGTAAGCTTCCCTTTAAGCTTTCCTTCGAAGATGCAGATCACGAATATGATTGTTTTCTCAAGATCGAGCACCTTGGCTCCGTCTTTTCTCTCCACCGCGATGCAGGAGGGTGTACTTTGACGATATCCAACTCCGGACCCATTCTAGACGACTGTCACATTGGTGATTCAATAGCAGTGAACGGGGCATGTTTAACGGTTACAGAATTCGACAAGGAACAGAATGGTGGATATTTCAAGGTATGGCTGGCCAACGAGACGTTGGACAGGACAGACTTGGGTATGAGACACGCCACAGAGCTTGTCCCCTGAAAAATAACGTTTTCTCCGTAGGTGAACGTCAGGTCGGCGATCAAGTAAACATTGAGCGCGCGATGGGTGCCCATGTCAGATTCGGTGGTCACTTTGTGCAGGTACGAACGATGCATGCAACTACTAACATATCTAAATTACACGTATAGGCCCACGTTGATACCACTGCAACCATCGTTAGACGGCAGCCTGATGGCGATTCGTTGCGGATATGGTTCCAACTTCCAAAGCCCACGGCAAACCGACCATCGCTGCTGCCTTATCTCATTCCAAAGGGATATGTCGCGATCGACGGCACGTCGCTTACCCTGACTGAAGTTAACGACGCTGAACGCACCTTCGGAGTCATGCTCATTCAGCACACGCAGCAGAAGATAACCCTGCCAAAAAAGGCTGACGGTAATCAAGTCAACATCGAGGTTGACATGGTGGGTAAGTTCGTAGAGAAAAGCGTTATCGCCGCACTGGAGGGCGGAGGCGGTGATGGGGTGCGTCGGTTGGTGGAGAAGACCATGGAGGAAGTGTTGGCACGAAAGAGTCAGGCCCCTGCCATTTGACTGACAAGAAAGGGGTGTTGCAAATAACGTGTGCAACTTGTATGTATTTTTACCCCATCCATAGAGTGGAGCCTACCCGAAACAATACCTGCTCTGAGACCATCTTAGGGAATGAGGGTGTTGAGGCCGGCCTCTTCTTGAGTAGCGCAATTTGGGGAGACTTTCGCGCCTGGGAAGCTGTTTCTCATGGGCGCTTAGTAGAATACCGAGCTTGTTATCCCACGTGCCAAGAACAAGCCACATATCTGTGTAAGTAATACTCGGCAAAGGAGGAGACTGTTTTAGTGGACTGTGCCAACACTCCTTCACCTGTGACTACGTACTGACTTTTATACACAGGTAAAATGGACTTCATCAACGCAAACGTCGCCCGAACTAATTGTCTTTCAGGTTCCATATAATCATTTACATGTTTCACGAATGGATATTCCACTGAGAAAAGTGAGTTCGCACACCCCGACAGCCCATCGTCTGCATGGGTGTCGACGCCGTATTACAGGTCACCGCGAGGATAGACTTGAAAGGCGGAAATACTTTTGCTCGCGCTCAACCACCATCAAGGCCTGGTTCTCCTACAAAGAAGCCACCAACTTCGTCGCTCTCACCACCACTGTTCCGTCCGAAAGCCAAGATCAATAGCAGCGCGACCGTCCGAAAGCTATCCAGTTCGAGTTCTCTGAGCACTGGTAGGACAAATGATGCCACTTCTCCTAGCATATCGCGACCGGGCTCTCCCTTCAAATCATCTCGGACATTAGTGAACGGTTCACAGCCGAACAACCCGCCGAAGGCTCGTGTTACTGCCCGGCCGACGTCTAGGCATGGGACCAGCCAAGCTCAAACGAGCTCGGCGAGTCCGGAATCTCGTCAACGCGCCTTAACGACTGTATCGTCCAAGCTCAAGCCTCCTCATCCGGAGGATAGACCGCGTAGTGGCAGCGTGGTTGCGCTCCACCACGCGCTTTCCACCTCGGACTTGAAACCACCGCCATCTCCCACACTCTCTCAACCATCACCTTTATTTGAGCGCTCTTTTGCGGAAAGTGATCGGTCGGGTTCTTCTCCTGTGCTAGCTCCTCTGAAGATCAAGTCCAAACTGACTGGTCTTGCGAAATCTTCATCAACGAGTGCCGGGGATCCACCCTCGCGCTCGCTGTCCCCACCATGGGCCACAACGCGCCCAATACATACCCGAGCTAGAGCTCCTTCAATAACTTCCAGTTTCTCGCTAAATGACCCACTGCCGTCGACTTCGCCAAGTTCGTCCTATTACCCAATCACGACTGCGGTGCCCGCTGCAAACCCGCATCGATTTGCGTTGCCACGACGCGCACCATCACCCGTTCGCAGTTATCAACCGTTTGCCGCCTCAAATGACGCTCCCACGACGAAGAATGGGCCGCGGATTCCCAAGGTGGATCCTGCATCAATACCCCTACCACCACATTCACCCCCAATATCTGCTCTATCCCTGTCTTCCAAATCATCAGTATCCCGGACGTCGGTGTCGTTGAACAACGAGCAGGCTATACAAAGCGCTGCTTCTCACTTAAAGCAGCTTAGTACGGATTTGAAAAGTCCACCAAATGTGTTCATTCCTCCAAGAAATGGCAATCATTCCGAGCGGGATCGTAGTCGCTCGCGAGAAAGGAGCCCTCACAATCCCCTGCGCGAAAGCCGTCGTCTCGAAAGTGATGTGGAATCAGAAGGTTCTGAACGGCAACTGAGGGCAGAAGCCAAGACCAACCGAAAGGTTTGATGCATTCCGAGGTGCTCGTCGTCCTGAGCTCATGTTCGAATGCAACCACAGATAGCAGACTTGGAAATCACCAACAGATCTCTTCTCGCGATCAACGCCTCTCTCGAAACCACCAAGAATCGTCAGGCGAAAGAGATTCGGGACCTTCGACGGAAGCTGAGAGAATCAAGGTTGATTCTACCTCCGCAGACGTACAAAGCCGTGAAAGCAACAGTCTCGGACGACGGTGGCGACGACGACGAAGATGAGGATGACAGCGAAGAGGCTGAAGAGGGTACAGCAGATGACACGTTCCAGAGAGTTAGGGGCCTCATTGATGGCCTCATCGAATCTGGAAAGAGAGCACTCGAAAGGCAGCCCGAAGACTTTAGAGAAAGTCTGGCTGCTAAGGTGCTTAATGCGGACGAGATTCGCTTTTGGCGAGACTCTGGGCAACGCGCTGCTATGGGTGAAGCTCACTTAGATAAACAAGATGCGGACGATGAAACAATTCATAGTCGCTTATCTCCCGCATTTGTCGCCATGCCAGACAGCGACGCCTACTCGTTAGCTGGAAGCGAACGGGATCTTGCTTCAGACGCCGCCTCACGAGCTTCACCACTGCCCCCGATTACTATTACGCATTCGTTATGACCATGTTTATCGCCATTGCTCACGCTGTCATGCTTCCTCACGAACATCTTTCATAGACCTGCAGTGGATGGAACCAGTGGATTCATTCTTTATATACCCACCATAACATGTTCATCATACCTTCCTCCTGTTAACATGAGCACCCTCACTATATCTAGTTGCACTATCCGAATGTCCTGCGTAAACAGCTGATATCGAAGACAAACAATGACCGTTAAGTATTCTAACACTTGTTCTCATCAATCGTCGGTCATCCTCTGTGCACGTTTGGCGAGCTGCGAGTACACGGGTCAATGAGCTAAGTCTAGTTGTCGTTTGGGTAAAAGACTTACTGCTGCAGCTAAATCCATCTGACCAGCCGGCGCATTCGGCCTCCCACTGCTTGGCTTCGGCGCTGCAGCTGCCCCAGCACCAGGCCGTGGAGCCGTAGGAATAGGAGGTTTACCTGGGGGCTTAGCACCGCCTGGCTTCGCAGCTACAGGAGGTGGTATCATCTTCGGCTTCGTCGCCACAGGTGGCGGCGGTTTCGCACCTAACGAACTCGAAGGTCTGGAGCTCGCCGGTGTGGTATCAGCCGAATCGCTCGCAGCGGGTGCAGATTTCTTCCAAGGGGCTGCGGATCCATTCGATGGAGTCAGCCCAGGAAAGACTGCTACTGGTTTGGCGGATGCATCAGAGACAACGGACTTCACTGATACCGCAACTTTGGGAGCAGCCGGAGCGGCAGGTGTCGAAGGGGGAGGGCGACGAGCTGGCGGTGGCGGCGCTGCAGGAGGTGCTTTGGGCTTCTTAGGAACTAGTTCAAGATAGTTGTTAGGAGCCCATCCTTCTTCTCCCCCCTTCTTGACAAGCCACCACCCATTATCATCTTTCTCTACCAGCTCCACAACATCATCTTTCTGCAGTGTCATCTCGCCTTCCTGTCCTTGGAAGGCGAACTTGGCTCGATAAAGATCAACATCGGGCTCTTCGGGGGGTGGAGGAGGCACAGGACTCTTTGCAGGAGGTGGAGGAGGGGCTCTGGGAGCGGCAGGAGTTGACTTCACGGCACTAGTCGCCGCCGCCGCAGGCTGTGCGGGTTTTCCAGGTAGAGGCTGAGCAGCAGGCTTTGGTCTTGACGTGCTCTTTGCCTTCTGCATCTAATGTTAGCATAGTGCATACACGCCCCCGCCAATGACTCACATCACTTGGACCTCCAGCACGCAGAAGCTTTCCTTGTGTAATTGGTCGAACAACACCTGGCTTTCTCTTGGCCGGGGGACGAGAAGTGCTGGTCGCGGGTTCGCCTGAGGAGACATGGATAGTATGGCTCTTGTAGGAATCGTCTTTGGAGACCGTCTCGTCCCTGATAACCTTGATTTGCGCCTTCTTGTCCTTCTTCTTTGCATACTCAATACTACTCATGTGGTTAGTGCGCAGTTGGCGAACTCTGCGAAAAAGAACATACGCGGGTCCAATGACAACGCTGATGGCAGCTTGTGTAAGTTGCAAGAGGTTCGCGACAAGTTCGGTCTTGAAGTAGCAGTGAAGAACTGGGTCCCCCTCCTCAGATGCGCTGCAGTTGAAAACCTGCGCCAAGTGAATCAAAGAGCACGGCAGATATAACTAGCGATATTACCAGCCAGTCGTCTCTTAAGTTCGACATTGCGATACTTTTGATAGTGATGAGGGGTATCTTGCGTTCAAGGGAGATATGTATTTGTCCGTTATTTGTAGTCGTTACTGCGATATGTACCGCCTTGTTTGTCTAGAGGAAAAAATGTGTGACTAGGAATGTGCTTGAAAGAGGTCCAAACATACCACTACCAAGAAGCGGGGACTCGGTTTGCTGGAGCGTGCAAGCTTGGAGACGAGCAGTTGTGCTTTCGAACTGAATGTTACCTGATCGGCTGTGAGGCACCTATCAGCGCAGCTTCAGAACAGAAAAGAGTGGCACAGACCTCCAAGTCCACAAGCGTTCCGCAATT
This sequence comes from Hydnomerulius pinastri MD-312, assembly GCA_000827185.1. Classification (NCBI taxonomy): domain Eukaryota; kingdom Fungi; phylum Basidiomycota; class Agaricomycetes; order Boletales; genus Leucogyrophana; species Leucogyrophana pinastri. The sequence goes on from KN839841.1 coordinate 120,222, forward strand.
CGACGCCTAAAGCGTTCTTCCCATTTACGTCGAGGTAGTCGCCCATAAACCGGCGGTAACTGAGAAGACTGAAACGCCTGCGTTCCTTTCGGCCTGCGAGAACCTGATGCCCATAGTCTCGAACCTTCGCAAATTCAATGCCTTCCTTGTTGTTCTTCCAGAATCGTTGAATACGCCGGGCACATTCATTCTTGTACCGCCAGTAGTTACGCCAGGCGCGTTGGATACGAGCAGCCATGTTATGCCAGTAGCGGTCACGCATCGTCTCCAGTGCGAAAAGCTGGATGGGGCAGCACGGTTAGATTATCTCCCGGAGACGAGATGGAACTTACAGTTTCTGGATTCTTGATGAACGCCTTTGTGGCACCCATCTGCCATTCATCCTTCGCAATGCCAGTGTCCTTCAGGATTTGCGTGCATCCTGATTTCGCATCGCCTTGCCAAGTGTATTCACCGGCATAGGATGTCGACGGGGAAAGAAGGTAGAATCGCTCCACCATCTTCTCGAATGTATTACGATAAGCAAAGCCAGCTCGTCGAACGCGGATATTCTCCTGCAGTCCAAGGTATTTGATCTGGTGGAGGATAGCTTTGGAGTCGTATTCAGTCGAGCTGCGGTTCTGATTTGGCTTGATCGTTCGAATGTATGACGGCTGAGCCTTCATCAGATTGTCAACGAGTGCGGCAGCTGAGGCCTTGGAACTCGGGTTGGCTTCACATCACTCTCATCAGACAGGAGACGCGTACCTTAATCCTGTCTCCAGCTGTTGGTGGCCGCTTCTTACTGTTCGGGTCTGGTCTATCGGGGAAAAGAGTTTGAAGGAATTGGTTGCCGCTGCTACCAATGAGGTCGAAAAGGTCCTTGACAAGTGCATCCTTGTTCTTGTCCGTCATACCGGCGATGTTGTACATCACGTCTCCGGCATAATGCTTGACAAGGAATTGCGATCCACGAGCCTCGAAGTGAGGATTAGACGACAGCATGGCAGTACGTTGCACAAAGCTGTTATCAGCAGCAGTGGGGTCGGCGTGTGCAGTTGCACAAGCATCGTTGAGCGCAGCGAAAATCCCCGGGGGTTTGCGCTCCTCGATGAGATCGCAGACGATTTTGTTGTTGAAGTAGTTGATCGGCGTCCACTTGATCTGCTCCCGGACATACTCTTCTTGCTCCGTTTTTAATGTGAGCTCGATGAAAATTTGCTGGAGTTTTTCGTTCACGTAGTTGATACATAGCTGTTCGAACGAGTTGTCCTGTGCGGAGGGGTCAATCCAATGAATGACGTGAAACTACAGCATATCGAATACCTCGAAAATCTCAAAGCCGAAGATATCCTAAGAGATGCTCAGCATGAGCATGTTCATGTAACATCCAGAGGGAGACATACCAGGATCCCGATGATCTGGGCAGTGGCACTTCTTGGCTTCATCGAGACATTGATCCTTGACACTATCCACTCGAAAAGGTTATTGTAAATGGCCTTTGCTAGAGCGTCTCTGCCAGCCGTGGCTTGTGCAGGATTTAGAGGCACGTCATAAACCGACCCTCTACGCCCGCCTCTCTGCGTCTCCACGACTTTGGAAGTGAGCACTTTTTGAACCATAGCAGAATCGACCTCCATGAGATACCCAATGAAGTCTGTAACACCAGCGTCGGCAACTGCAGCGTTCCCATCGTCCATTTCTTGGAATTGGACGTTTCCGAGCCAGAGAATAATCGCAAGCATTCGGAAAATTTCGCTCTGCTCCTCTTCACTGAGACCGATTGTTCGCATAGCGTTCTGTGCAGATGTCAAAACCACGAATCTCTACCCTGCCATTTAACTCACAAGAGTGTCCGCATAGTCTTCGGCGTCATTGATGTCTTGGACATCTAAACAGTTGCTCATGCTCGTATATGCATACGCTTCCGGACCCTGCAAACCGAATTGTTCTGTTTTCGTAGTTAGCTGCAATCAAGCGATGAGATAGCTGCCGCGTACCTCGCTGCTCATCAGACGCAGCTTTGGTGAACTGATAGAAGATGTGAAAGTTTCGTTCATTCTCTACTTGACCCACGACACGTCCCTTCTCCAGCAAATAGTTGGTGATCTGCGCGCCGACAGGTTCCCCGTGAGTGTTGAACATGATCTCCAGGTATTTCCCCTGTAAGCAATGTCAGCTTCGAACACCTTGGCCACTGAGCATAGCTGCCGCACATGCCGACTCGAATTATTGTTACGAAGGGTCTTTGCACAACCAAAACTTTCCAGCAAAGGGTTCGTAGCCAAGACCATGTCCTTGATCTCCTGAATGCTGTTATCCTGTCCACCGGATACGGCAGCGATGTACTGCATGATGCGCTTCGCGGCCTCGGTCTTGCCTGCGCCTGATTCGCCGGAGATGATGACGCACTGGTTTTCGTGATATGCATTCATGTTGTAGTATGCAGATTCAGCAATGCCGAATACATGTGGAGGGACCTCTAGACGGTTCTTGCCCTTGTACTTGTGGAGCGTTTCATCCGTGTAGATGCCGAGATCTGGGTACCAGAGGGACAAATGAGTAACATGCCAGGGACCGCTCAACTGCATCATACCTTTGAATGGATTTACGGAAATCAGCACACCGCCGATGTATGTGTAAATCTCGCCGTTCGTCCAGCGTTTCTGGAGGTTATCATTGATGCTGTCGTTGCTGATGGTCGTCAGCAGGGTCATATCGGAAACCCCGACCTGCTTCTTCTTAAAGCCTTCCTTCCAGTCAGCCTATTCAAGGTTTATTGATTATGCTACACCATTGTAGTAGATGCTTCCATGTCCCTGCGCACCTTCGCGACTTTGGTGGTTCCAGTCTTAGGCGCAGCAGCCTTCTTGCCCGCCTTCTTAGATATAGCCTACGCCAGAAGATGAGTCTCAGTAACATTAGTACGACCACCGCTACGCACCATGGTGAAGGCTCCTGGTCAGGTTTGTCTGCTGAAACTTAAGAGATGCGGTAAGTAATATAAAGGGTGCAATCTAGGGACTTGGTAACGGCCCTACGGAGCGCATGAGCTTTCGGAAGAACCCCTGGAACCCCTGTAATCTGTCATGTCCAGGAGATACAGCAACGCATCCCGATTCCACAAAATAAACAACATTCTCTACGTTTTGTAAAACATGTTCATAATATTTGAAAGAATAGACAACTAGTACTGTTCATGCATTGAGGAGGGAAACATCTTATCTTCGATGGCTCATCACAAAGGCCATATGATACCCAAGGTGCGAACGGGGTCCTCATGTCAAGCTGCGGCTGCGCTCACCGGGAGCCTATATGAAGCGAAGGTGCAGCTGTACACGCCAGATCACCCATACTCCACTCAGTGTAATCATGGTCAAGTCTTCAGACGTCGTTCTCATTCTTGTGAGTACTTAAACCACTGCAGCGTCGTCACCGCTTTGCTGAAACTTCGCAGGTCGCCATTATATTCCCTCCCGCAGCTGCGGCGTTCATTACAGGATGCAGCTGTGACCTGCTCATTAACATCTGCTTGACAATGTAAGTGGGAATATGTTCTCCTGATATCGGCAGCTCCGTACTCAACGCGAGAACAGTCTTGGTTACTTCCCAGGACACCTTGTAAGTCGGTCTTGTTGAGTGAGAAAGCGCCCGGCCTAACATACGGGACTCAGCATGCGTTCTGGCTCATCTACAAGAAGATGCAGGCCGAGGAGCGCTACGGCTACGGCGGATTTATCTGTGAGTTTAGACTATCACTACCTCCTATGATTTCTCACCCGACCTTGCCTGCAATCCAGACACCGGTAGTGGCAACTATCAACCTCTTAACAATCAAGCATACCCTTCTGCTCCTGGTTATGGTACCATCCATCAAGGATAATCCGACTTATTCACCTTCCTTGTTGAATTGTGGATTTATATCTTCTGTATGTATGTAACTTCACTAGTACTGTCCGATTGACATCTAGTTTAGAGTGTACTCCGACCAGTAGCTTCTTGAGCGTCACTTAACCATCTTAGTCATTATCATCATCCGCTCAAAGTCTTGCAGGCTCATAGACTTGTCGGCTGAAGTTGAGAATGCTTCCAGCATTTCCAATATCTTGAGGCGCATGTTAGCAAGGTCCAGTTGTATCACCAGTGCACCTACTTCCTCTGCCTTGAGTTTCTCTTTGAGCAAGTCGGCCACACGAGTAATGTCCTTAATCATAATCCGCTGGCGGTCCAGTTCAGAGTCCGGGACGCCAGGAAAGAATCTTGCGAAGTCTTGTCGACACTCTGCTTTCTGTTCCGCTGTCAGGTGTCTTGGTTGCTTCCTTCCCAAAGAGGACTTTGACGGAGGACTTTGAGAGACCTGCTGCTTCGATTTTTTGAGCTTTGAGGTTGAACCGCCCTCCTCATACTCGTCACTTGACGCTTCCTCCGGCTCACTTGACAAGCTTGACATGTGAAATTCATCACTATCAGAACCACTGTCGTCGCCAATCATCTCAACATCCTCATCCCCTGCCGGACCACCTTCACTTCCTTCACTTCCTTCATCCTCTTCCGCTCCGAGAAGCGCAGCGCACACTGCTCGCCAGTCCTTCCTCCTAACACCCTCATCCTGCGTGTTCTGTGCTCCCCAGCCCGTTGAGGCGTTCTTGAACACCTCCAGGATTTCATCATCGGCAATTAAATCCAACGAACTGAGGGCACGAGGAATTGCATGTAAGTGTATGCGTGACTCGGATGCGAGGTCGCCGTCTTCAATGAGGAAACCTCCAGCCTCGTAAATATCCGAGTGAGAGGGACCTGCCTCAGAGTCCTCGATGATGAAGCCCCCAGCTGGAATTTCGTCCTCTAACCTTGGCCGCTTGCGGGACACTGTTGAGGAGGACGGAACCGCAGAATCGAAAGCGTCATCTATACGGCGTCTGAGGTGAGAGGGAAGAGCAGAAAAAGCTGGATCATCTTGATCGTTTTCGTCAACTGCTTTCCATGCGGGTGACATGTCCAATCGCTGAGTGAAGTAGTGGGTGAGTGTCTGACAATGTAATTCGCGTAGTAATTACGCCGTGGCGCGTAGCACGTGATCATCAGGAGAGGAGGACCAACGTGTGTACGGTCTGGCTAGGGAGGACTATACGTAGAGTAACAGTGCTACAGCAGGTCGCTAGGAGGAACTCGTAAAATATTGTCACCGTTTACTGATGGTCGAAAGAATCTGTCCAACGCCCACTGCGAGGGGAAGGACACCGTCCTTATCAACTGATCCTAACTCCCCTTTCAAGAGCTTTTCGAATACCTTCACCAACCCAGCTTTCTCGATCTCTTCAGCAAGAGTAGCAGGAGGTATTAAATCCTGCAGATTCCCAAGGATATTGTGGAAACAGGCGACGCCTCGGTGCACCAGACCTGCGTCGCCGTCCACCGGGTTTATATCCGCGCCGCCATCCTTGGCATCCGTGTCACCGATGTGAACACTAGGATCGATGAGCTGCGCGAGTATGAGGAACGCCCTGTGACGTTCCACCTGTAGGGCGAAGATCGCCTGGCAGGCACTTGGTGCGCTTGTGAGCATTGCCAAAGCCCCTGAGGCTGCTAGCCGCGTGGGCAAGTCCTCAACATCGGACATTGCAAGCAGGACCTGTATCTTCGATTTGGAGAATCCACCTTCTCCTCCTCCATATCTTTCGACGACGCTCTCTGATCCAATGATGAGGTTACAGATCAGCTCAACCGAAGCTCGGCGAATGAGCAAGTGGTCTTCTAGCATCAGAAGTTCGACCTTGTTGAGAAGATGGGGAGTATCGGCGATGCGAGCAGCGCAGGCAGGATGAGAGGCAATATTCGTCAGGGCCATTATAGCCTCAAATTGCTGGAGCATGTTTGACGATGAGTGTAGAAGCATATGTGAAAGCGGACGGATAGCATCCAGCGAATTACCCTCGTTTGGGCCAAAAACCTGGATCGGTGATGCAGTGATAGCGAGTTTTGCAAGCGCTTGGATGACCGGTAAAATTTCCGCAGGGGATGAGTCGGTAGAGGAGAGCGGAAATGATTTTATGACGCGAGTCAGAGTTTTTGCACCTCCGCCTTGCAGCACTTTGCCCCTATTCCCTTTATCCTCCACAAGGCTTAGAAATATTTTCCCGACGACCGTTCGAGTGCCTTGGCTCTCAATACCGGCTGTCGTCGCTAGGACGTCGAGCACTCCGCTTCCGATGGCCGTACGACACCTGGTCTGGACCTGGGTGTCGGAGTCCAGGGGGTTAGGCGATTCTCCAATATCCTTTCTCCCTGCTTGTTTGGCTTCCGCCATGCGTCGTAACTTTGCGATCTGCTGCTCCTCTTGGTTCAAGCGAGGTTTGTAGGCGCAAAGGTTAGCGACGATGATGAGAACCCCATATAGAAGAGTGGAATTATTTGGCGCATGCGCAGTGGCCTTGGGCTTCGGAACGAGCGAGAACAGCTGCTTCAAGAAAGCAGTGTTTGCAAGCATTTGCTTTACAGACGGATTGTCGCTGAGATATGCCAATCCCTCCACTGCTTCTTCGTGAGACGTGATTAAGTCCTTTAACGAGGCTGCATAGGCTTCGTCATGGGGTTCTACACTGCTCGTAGAGGATGCACCGGCACTGACAACAGCTGCAGCATCAACTGCAGATCCACGGGACAACTTGAGGAGCGCGATGACTGCCACTGCACGGAGAGCACCGCCAGCACCCTGAGACGACTTTGTGCGGAGCCACGTGATGGATTCGTCCGGGAATAATGAACGACACACCTTGTGGCTGCTGGCTTGTGCGTACAAGCGGGCAAGTTCCAGTGATATTGTTGGAGAGGAAGATAGTTCCAGCGTCGCCAAGAGTTCAATGAAACCATCTTCTTGAAAGATCTGGGAAGCTGACTGCCAATCAACTTGGAAAAGAGCGCTGAGGAACGTGATGCCTGCAAGTAGTGCATCTTCCTGCGTCTCTGATAAGTTAGATGTGATGAGAGGCTGGAAAACCCTCGACAAGGCCAGCGTGCCCGCATCCGCCCCGTCACCGTCACCCTTGATTTTCTCTGATGGTTTCGATGCGCGTACGCCTTGACAGAAAGCGGAAAGGGTAAGATATGCTTTCGAGCGCAGAGCTTGGGACTGGGATGGTACGAAAGCTGACACGAGATAGGATAACTCGTCGGGTAGAAGAGAGGAAGCGTCTTTAGTCTTTGCAAGAAGAGCATCCATTTGATTGTCGGTCTGCTGGACGCTTTCCGTGGATCCTCCTTTGGGAGTTGACATGGTGGATCGAGTCGATCATACTGAGGACGGGAACAAGAATTGGAACTATGATCACGAACCTCCGATTGGGTATTTGCAATCGCCTCGGCTATTTCATCGGCACTGAATGTTCACCATAAGAGTCTCAAGACTCTCTGCCTTGGTTTGCTCATCGACATGAACGCTGGCGAAGGCACATCAGTATCTGCCTATGGCGGTAGGAATGTTACTATTAAGTCGGGGCACACGGTTCTGTTCAAGCTACCCAATGGCGAAGTGCGTGGCATCAAGGTGGACAAGGATCAGTAAGTATCGTGCCCTCACATTGATACCCTCTCCTGGGCTAACATATGTTGGAGGACTGTATCTCTAGGTAGAGTTGGCTCGTTCCCAGCTAATGGGCTAATCGGACAGCCGTACGGGTTTTCGTTCGAAATACATGAAAAGAAACTCAGGCGATTACCCCCTCGAACGATGCAAGAAGTCGGTACGTGTATCACTCTGGTCAATGTGACTGATTGTGATTCTTGCTTCATAGATGAAACGGACGCTACAAATGAGCTTATCAACGACGGGGAGTTTGTTCAGCCCCTGACACTGGAGGAAATTGAAGCACTCAAGAATTCTGGTGTACATGCTTCAGTACGGTCGTCTTTTGTGCTGTGCCAAGCCTTTGAGGTGAACTGTAATAATAGGAAATTATCAAAGCTCAAATTGAACAGCACGCAAACTACTCGCTCAAAACAGAGTACAGCAAGGAGAAATACAGAAAACGGAAGGAGGCAAAGTGAGTGGTAGGACAAGCTCCTTCGTCCTAGTTTCGACGGTTGCAGCAGATATTCCAAGAGCTTCGAAACTATCGAGCCCTCAATATACAACGTCTGTGATCATTGGTTCAAAAAGGATCAGAACAGAATACGGGATATCCGTCCCGACACACTTTCACAAATGTTGAACTTGGCCAACGTCCGTCCGGGCGGGAGGTATATTGTAGTCGACGATGCTTCCGGGCTGGTTGTGTCTGCTGTCCTTGACAGGATAGGATGTAGGCCAAACACGGGATTGCCTGTTTACCTCATTACTGATCTACCACTAGGCGAGGGTCGAATAATATCCATCAACGACGCTGATTCACCACCGGCATACCCTGTACTGGCCCTGATGAACTATGAAAAAGAGATCTTGTCGCAGGTATTATCATCACTGAACTGGGCGACTGCCCAGGAAGATTATACCCCAAGTATGCGTCCCGAACAACCAGTGGCTTCTGGATCTCATTCCCGTCTCCCTTAGTAATGCCTCCATTGGATCCCCCATCGGGCCGCATACGCTCTGATCGCCAGCGTCTACGACTGGACAAGCGCAAAACTGCTTCGGACACGTTAACGAGCACGAGAGAGGAGCTATTCGTCGGAGAATTCGAAGGGCTTCTTGTCGCCAGCGAATACGACCCTTTCGAGATCGTAGAGATGCTGTCGCCCTATCTTGCTGGATCAGCTTCAATCGTAATACAGAGCGTGTTCCTCCAGGTCTGTCTCTTCCTCGATGATGAGAGCATTAACTCATACTCTCACAGCCTCTGTCAGATCTGCAAGCCAAAATGCGGGTAATACCACACTATCTTGCTCCCTCTGTCACGGAATCATGGTCACGTCGCTATCAAGTTCTTCCTGGAAGGACACATCCGACGATGAGCACGTCAGGCTCAGGAGGTTTCCTCCTTCATGCCGTCAAAGTGTATGCGTGCCCAACAATATTTTCCATGATCCAGTGCCTGATTAGCATATTCAACTTTCTCCCAGGTACGATGACCCGAGTGCTACTGCGGTAACCTTCCGACAAAAATCGCAGAAGAGTGAAGCACCCTCGGCGGAACCAGACTCACCAATGCGAGTGGATCCACAGGAAGAGAATGCATCAGATGGTGGAACGTCTGATCCTAGAAATGCAGATAATGATACATGATACACGTGTCTCCAATGGGCGAGGAAGATGCAGGGATATCAAGGAGGACCTCTCCTTCTGAGGATAAATTCCAAAATTCGCTCAATGCGATGATGTTGTTGGTTCGGGGAAGATGGCAGCAACGACCTGATCATGATATGTCAATTAAACGGCAAACAGGAGAACAATTTGGCTCACCTCATCAACGACGGTGTAGGCGATATGTTGGTTCAAACGTCGGTTCTGCAGTACTGCAAATATACGCCGTGCTCCGCGACGGGCATTCGACCGACCTATCATATTGGCAGCAAGATCTGCAGCGACCACGTGATCAATCGTATTGAGCTAGCAGGGAGCGAAGCAGTCTGACCTGGAACGAGGGCAGATAGTTTGCGGTTGGCCTCGTCTCGGCTTCGAAGTTTCTCTTCCGAAGTGCGAGGCTGAGAGGGCGGCTTCGGCTTGCCTCCAGGCCACAAGTTATCCCGGAACATGGTCAGGACAGGGAGAATGCGGCTCTCCTCAAATAAGGATTTGATACTTTGCCGGATTTTCCTGGAAACAGTATCATCACTTCAGGTCTTGAAAGGAAATCATAGCTCCTGACCGCTCGATAGTATCCCCGAAGACTTGCTGAAGGATGATCACGATAGCCTGACGGCGAAGCCAATTGTTCTTCTTGTGCAGTTCAAAGATAGCGAGAACCAAGTCGCAGATAGGGGCAGAGAAAGTGGAGGTACTCGTCTCTCCGTCGAGCGGTTTGAGATCGCCCGGCATCTGCATGAGCGTGTCCAGAGATGTAGCCTTTCCAAACGCCTTTATCGCCTGCGCGACCAGTTCCTCGTCGTTCACCGCAGAACCGACGATTCCAGCAAACTCGGCGGCTTGACGAGTGAGGCGCTGAATCATCACATCGAGCATAGAAGGGCCAAAGAACATGTCGTCAATGCTTTCTGTGACAGAACGGTACATTGTTTGAACAAGGCTCCTCCCGGAAAATCCGCCTTGGCCTTTGGGAGCATCATCTTTCATCTCGGATGCGATGAAAGGCGAATCTCTTGACAGAAACACACGAAGTTCGCTGCTTTCGCATACGACAGGGATTGCAATCAAGTTCTGTAAAGACGTGTCAGAAGAAACACTGCAAGGGCAGGTTGCACATACCTGCATGTACTTCTCGAGCGCCTGCCGCCTGGTATCCACAAAACTTCCAGAAAGCGAAGTCACCAAGCGTTTCCCGGGGAAATCAAGCCCACGGACAAGCGAGTAGTTGTCACGAAGCTTGTTATGCATTCGCAAGAACTCGTTGTACCGTCGAGCAACGACCCAACCAGACGCAAAGTTGCCATCGGGAGCGAGCTGCTGCACTTCGACGAGATAGCGCACAACCGACTTGCCTTCCTCCTCTCCAACAGTCGAACTGACGATCGAGACCTTCGTTCGGTGTGGGACGAGGCGGTTGGCAGATTCTTGTTGCTCGTACTGTGTCTTTTGGAACTGCAGCTCTCTGAGCTCTCGTGCCATTGACGATTTCGCCTTCCTGAGGAGGCGGAGCTCCTGGGTGTCCCCCGTCAGCTCTGCCTTCTTGATGAGCGTATCGAGCATGGCGTCATGAGCCTCCAGCTTTAATATCTTGTCCCCAAGACGGGTGATCTCGTACGAAAGCTGAAGGTCGCCAGGTCCAGCTAGCTGGAACGAACCATGGCCGGTCGTGTCAACACTCTCCGTCCCATCCTCTTCTTCGTTTTCTTCGTCGGCATTGACGTCGTCTTCCTCGTCTCCGAACATCCCCCGCTGCTTTCTGCCACCGAAAATAGAAGAGCTGAGGCGATCTACCTCGTCCTCGCCACGATTGCGAGGCAGCTGAGAATGTTGATCTGTGGCGATGATATCTGTCAACGCGGCCTGGATAGCTTCCATCCGGTCTGAATCATCGATACTGGGTCTACCATCATCTGGGTCGTCGAAAAGGGGTGCTCGGGAAAATTCTGAAGAAATACCCGACAAAGGCGCCATAAGGACGTCGATGTTGCTGCGCGATACAGCAAGCGGAGTAGTGGCTATTGGGACCTCGGTGGAGCCAAATCGGGGGTATGATGTGGAATGCATGGTGACTGAGAGGGAAGGCAGAGACTCTGTGCGTGGTATATGTGATTTCGACAGGTGGGCGACTTCGCGAGGAACGGCAGGTGGTGGAGAAATGGACTGTGGCTTGTCTAGTGCCGTAGATGACCCAGACGCCCTGGCATTTCCCAGCGACGCATCCTCAACGACGCGGAACCACAGCTCAGATTTCTGGAAATCTTCAAAGTCCCCTTCCATGTCTTGTTCTACCTCCCTTTGGGTCAACATGACACTCCGGCGGACTTTCTTATTCTCGACGATGCTGGGCGTCACTTGATTAGATGCGTAGCTTCGTATGGTATCGATATGCTTGCGCGAGATGGAAGATAGGGAAGGGTGAGGAGGTGAAGCGGAGAAGTACAAGTCGTTGATCAAGCATATGTCCTCCCGGAGAGTGGTCGAGCTGGATGGATCTTGGATTGGGTCGTCTTCATCCCCAGAACTGGAGTCTACGGACTCCAAAGGATTCTTGAAACTCTCGACAGTGAGCCAGAACTGCACGAGCAATGATCGATGTCTGCGATCCATAAACTCCATGAAGTACGACAGGGACGTCGGGTTGCCAAGGACATCTCGGAAGGAGACCCTAGGCTTTGCACTGGTTTCGGGGGAGACGTTCATCTGCATGGGATAGATATCGTCAGGGACCATTTCTCATACGATTAAGTAGTCCATGCGAACCGGGTCCTGTTCACCACCAAGAACAACAATGCGCTGCTCAACGGTGCGCTTCGCGGTATACAGTCTATCGAGGAACGCAACGACATCCTCAGTCCGTTCCCCGTTGATCCAATCTTCTTTCTCGTGGTTTGCTGGCAGGGCGTCAGTCACTTGTTTTGGCTCAAACATGATGGCAATTACCTAGAAGCAACCTTGTCCTGCGGATTTCGCCCATAACATCATTCTTTAGCCGACGCGCGTCCAATAGAGAAGAACAACGGTTGATGCTTCGGAGGAAAGACTCAAACTGGCGTACGTCCGTACGAATCGTGATGGTGTCCCCTCCAGGAGTGACTGTTGACGGAATGCGATGGTGCCGTCGAGGGGACTGAGCTTCGAGGACATTTCTCACTTTAGAGATGAGTTTTCTGCGAACAATGTTACTTGTAAAGAACAATCGCCTAATTACCAGAAACAAAACGTACTGCTGGTGTATCGCAGCTCCTGCCTGAAGATTGTATTTGAACGAGCAACCAGCTGGGACTACAGCACACACGTACCACCTGCTCAATCGTCCGATTCCAAAAATCCGGATCGGCGACCATGTCCATGATGGGATAAAGTACCGCGCAGGTCACAATCTCTCGAACGACTATTCTGAGCGCCTTACTTTGAGCCTCTTTCTCCGGCAGGATTTGAGGAAGAATCCGATCTACTATTCCCCTGAGATGCATTTCTTCATTCTGTTTCGTGAATGTGGAGGACAGGTTGTCCACTGCGGGATGTAGTCTTCCACCTTTACCAGCATATCTACTGGCCAATAGCATGTCAAGCTCCTCCGACTGCGTCAGATGGCGCTCCAGTCCTGCACCTCGAAGGGCGACTTCGGATTGGCGGAACTGCTCGATGTGCGCAGTGACCTTTGGTAATATACGCTTGACAACGAGTGAGGATACGTCAACCATCGCTACACGCCGCAAGACTTCTTCGAGAGTGTCATGAAGGGTCGTAGAAACAGCCGTTGGGAACGAAGGAGAGGATGAGATACCCTTGTACCAGGACAAGACGAAGTCGCGAACGATGAATATCATGATTTCGTTTAGAGCGGAGGACACAACGGGCATGTCTGGAAATAGCGAGGGCAGTGACTGGGGTGATTTATGGGACCATTGTGAACGGATGAGTACAGCTTGCCACGCAGCAGGCGTAGAGAACGCAAGGGGTCGAGCTGCATGGGAGAGTGGGTTACCCCGGGCCACCTCCTTCGAATCAAGAGCATAGCCAAACGAGACATTAGCAAGGAAACACGATACCGCGACCAGGATGATGAGAAATGGTGCAAGGAGGAGAAGAGTGAGTGGAGACGAAACCACACGAATAACCATCGGCAGAGTCACTGCAAGAATACCGACAGCGAGCACCGTCCGAGCGCTGATCGTAGGGCGCCCTTCATGAAGGAAATCGGAGGGCTTCATCACGGCCGCGAGCTCGTCAAGTCATGTCCTAGCGAGAGCTGCGAGGCCTGGGGCAGGTTAGTGGACTAGTAGCAAATGGTAGTACTACCAACTTGGATTAGTAGCCGACACCAAGCTTGCTATACGTGAGAATATTTGACTATTCCTGAACTTCTTACACTTACTCGGCTTCGATCGAACAACCTGCACACAAGGGAACTCCGGAAGGACAAGAAGCACGCGAAGACATTTCGTCGGGAGCGGTACGGTTACGCAGACGAGTCTACCGAAGGCAACATTGAACAAAGTGAGTCGCCCGCACCTCTCGTAGATGTAGTATAACGCAAACATTCGCAACCACAACGTAACTCACAGTATGTAAGCCAGCCTTAGCCAGCCTGCAGTGCATCCGATTCGCTTCGGTCATTCATCCGACACGTGCATAAGCAGCATAATAATCCCTAGACCGCCTGCTTACTTCCTGTCATCCATTCTCCTTCACCATGACCTCTACGCAAGCGCCAATACGACCTCTCTCTACGGCCGAAGGTTTTTTGTGCGGTGGTCTAGCTGCATGTATGGCGGTGAGCAGCGTTTTTTTTCGTTCCAGGATCCTTTTCTGAGGCCAAGGGTCAGGTGACTGTGTCCAATCCCGCCGAGGTAGCAAAGACGCGTATGCAGCTTCAAGGTGAGCTTGCAAAGGGCGGCGGTCAAAAGGTCTACAAGAACGCCCTCGACGTTTTGGCCAAGACGTGGAGGAATGAAGGCATCCGTGGTCTGCAAAGAGGTCTCGGCCCAGCTGTATGTCTCGCTATTTACGCGCTCCAGAATCCATCTAACTTGCCCCCAGTATGCATACCAGGCAAGGATTGCTCTGTGCACGTTAGAAATGTAGAATAACCATTTCCCCAGATTCTCTTAAACGGGTCGCGTTTAGGTGGGTCACTCCGACACCTTGCACCCCCCAAACAACTAACAATGTGATTCAGGATTTTATGAACCCTTCCGGCGTGCTATAAACCGCGCCATAGGCAGACCTATAACTGATCAGATCCCATTGACGTCTATAATGGCCGGTGCCGTCAGCGGTGCTGTTGGTGCATCCCTCGGGAATCCACTGTTCCTCATCAAGGCACGGATGCAGGTGACGCCGACCCTCAATTGGCATTACAGGCAGATACTGATGACTTTGCAGGCATATTCCCCAGCGCTACCAGTCGGTACACAACATCACTACAAGAGCTCTTTTAATGCTCTCTCGACGATATTCAGAGCGGAAGGGTTCCGTGGTCTCGTTCGTGGTATAGATGCTGCCATTCTCCGAACCGCAATGGGATCCTCTGTGCAGCTACCGACGTACAACTGGACCAAGAACCAGCTTGTTACCAATGGTATACTTCCTGCTAACAGCTTGTTCACATATCTTGCGAGTAGTTCGGTATCGGGTGTTTGTGTGGTACGCCGGCACCATGTTTGATGTAATCCTCTGTCTTGACGCCAAGTCCAGTGTATAGTGATGCAACCAGCGGATACGGTAAACATGTTGTCCCCTTTCATTGCTTACCTGCGTTGACCTCTTGCAGGCCCTCACGAGAGTATACAATCAGCCAACAATACGGCTACCAGATGGTCGTCTGAAGGGCACGTTATACAAGAACCCCATCGATTGTCTCTGGAAGACATTCAAGGCGGAAGGAGTATTCGGGTGGTACAAAGGTAATTCAATTCGAGATGCTGCTCAAGTTATCAAGCTAACGTCCGGTGGAACAGGTTCGACGGCACACTTCCTCCGAATTGCTCCTCATACGTGAGTGAGCTGAGACGAGATACCCAGCCCCTACTAACGGCAGTCTCGGAACAGGATTATCACTCTGACTGCAAACGACATCATCCTAAGTCTTTACAGGCAGCATGTGGCCAAGAGATGGCCATAGCCTTGGCGAGGAGTCGAGGACATGTGTAGCTGTTCGCTCTTGTTTCACAGTACATAGATGGTGTATGGGTTAGCTTTGTATTGGCATACCTTCAGTAAATTGTGGGACTTGAGAGCAAAAGCATTTCGCCGAATTGACTTCAGTAGGTAGACAATCCCCAAGCAGCCAAAACAAAAAAAAAAGTGAACCCGACCCGGATTGAACGGATGACCTTGTGGAAACACGATTACATAATTGCTTACGTAAGGCCGGCTGGCTGGAATCACACGCGCTACCACTGCGCCACGGGTTCATGTTTTAATATCCTCTCGTGTAAATTATAGTGATTCCGCTCCTGGTTATACCCATTGACCATGCCCCTGCGGGGCCTAGTCAATGGGTATAACCGGTCACTCCTTCTTTGCGTAGGTGGGGACCATCCAGTATTTCCAAGACACCACCTGTATGTGGCTGTTGTGAGAGTACCTAGGTGCCGACGCGCCGTCGACTGTTTGCCGATCAGGGGTATAGCAAGTATGTTTCTCCACCTTGCCATCCAAAGTTCCAGACACATATACGGCTGTCGTAGTCGCAGGAAATATTATTTACATCTTGGTCGTGTCCCCTTACATGTTGGCGACTCGTCGCAACCTGGGGAATGTGGCGGGAGTTCGTGGCGCAGTGGTAGCGCGTTAACGGCGCTGGCCACTGGCACGCGTTCCTGCCACCCTGCCAGCGTGAACCACAACGTTTCTCGACTCGTTGCATGCGGGGACCAGCCAAGGAATATAGCTAGCCATTCCTTCTCAGCCTAGCTCAAAGCGAGTCCAAGTGGTTGTTATAACCGAAGGATACTGAGTTCAACTTCAAGCTCAAACGCGATTTGTTTGTTTTGAATCAGTACCGCCTTGCTCCTTCGCGCCACTCGAAGTTTAGACGATTCAACTCGTAGCACTCTGCAAAATGTTCAACCTGGCCAAGGGGCCTCCCCGAATGGCCGCCCCCGATTACATGGGGTTTTGCGGAAGGAAACCCATGACGCAGTGGTAGCGCATGTGGGAATCGAAACCTATGGCGTAGTGGCAGCGCGTCGGGACTACCTGCGCCAGGGGTTTTCTACGGGACTTACGCCTGTGCATAGCATTCCCAGCTTATCCTCCGCGGAACTCATACATTTAATATCCTACAAATAAAATGACAGGAATAAGTTAGCGTAATCGTGTCCATTTAGAATTCTTCCTCGTGCTCAAGTACACCTCCGAATCAGGGGAACGATCCATCCATGCAGACTGTTGCGTGGGGACCAAATTTGTTACCTAAGGAGTTGTTGAGCTGTGCGTTCGTCGAGGATAACTAAAATGCTCACTAGAAATCGTTGACCGGGCTCAAAGGACCCTCCGGATGAACCCTCGGTCACGGACAGCCCAAGGACGTCCCAGACTGTCACTTGTGCCTTCCGCGTCGAAGGATGCTTGTGTGTCCGAGCATCTTTAACAAGAAGTACGCAAAAGTCCCTCACATCGCGAGCAGGACAAACGGACTGTTCAAGAGGTTAGTAAACGGCGGACTATCCCGGTGATAGAAAAGCACCTCAAGCTCTTGGTCAATCTCCCTCTCAACGCCCTCCCGCTCCTGAACTGCCTTGTCCCGAATATGTCGAGCTAACCACCCTGCGTCTTGGCTGCTGATCGACGATATAATTCTCTTCACCGCCGCCGGGTCTTCTTCAATCTCATCGTACATATCATCGATGCTGTCCGGAGGTCCGTCTGCTCTTGGTGTTCAACGTGACATTTCCAACACTCGGGCATACTCCTCACCATCATGCTGTGGGTTGAACTTCGAACCTGCGCGCTGCTCGAGACGCTCCGCATAGTCTGCCATCCTGCTGCGGCGTTTCTCATAATCGGCCCACAGCTTTGATGCCTCGGACTCTCGCTTCGCCTATAGAAGATGAGTGAGCGAAAATCGTAATCAGGGTCGTCGTACCTTCCACTGCGTGACCAATTTAGCCTCGTCTTTCGCTGCACGCGGTCCCTCCCGTCTTTTACGTCCACTCTCATCCTCTACGAACTCGATATACGCAACTGGGTATGCCTGCACTACCATTAGGTCATGCCTTCTCAAGGAGGACTTGAGCGCACCTTTATCACCTCGAACATCATGACAGCGACGTTACCTCCATCTGCTGTCAAACTATTGAGCGTCGCGACAAACGGTCCTTTTTGAAAGCCTAGTTTGGCGTGCCATGGCGCTATGTGAGAGGAATTGCCGGACAAGACGAGGACGTTCGAGTCATAGGCTTCGAGGATTTCAGAACCTTCTTTCCGTTCCGCAGAGAGCTGTGCAGCGCAAATGTTAGCCAAACACCGAGCTCTGAAGGCATTTCGGCGTACCTTGGCACCAGCGACAGCGATCTTCCGTCCGATTTTTATTTTGCCCTTGCGGATAGCTCGCCCAAGAGGTGCGTCTATACGTGCACGTAACCTATACCACCCATCTGTGACTTCGAGCTCTGGATGTGCTGGGACGGGAACATCGTTGTCATCCAAACCACCAGCGGACCATTTGATATCAGAGACACAAAGCACCATCGAGGATTCAGCTGGTGCGTCTCTGGTGGTGATCAACCGTAACGGGGGTCGCGAGGAGCCGTTCAGGTCGCGCTCATATCTGAGGAACAACGTTAGCGACACGATTGTCTCGGGATTGGTAAGTGTGTGGGGAACAACGGACCTGTACATCAGCTGGCGAATGAGCTCGGGCCAACACCACCTCTTCGTAGTAGGATCGTTTTCACTCGCGGGATCAAGAGCGACCATTCCAGCCAGCTTCCACAACACCAGTGGCCAGTGATTTTCAACCCACGCCTTCGTAGCGAGCGGACACCCCTTTTGGTGCAACTCCTCCAAGGCAGCTCCGTGACCCAAGGCGAGAGGCGGTTCTGATTCAGATGGATCGGGCGGGGAACGTAACCGCGTGCTGAATGCATAGAAGAGAGCCGTGCGAGGGTTGATTTGGCTCAGTTCCTGGACATTTCTGAACGGATGTCAGCGTACAGAAAAGGGGGGAAATGGGGAGAAAAGATGAAGACACGAACATTCCCATGTCTTCGAGTTCATTGACGCTATGCGACTGTGGCTGCAAGCCAGAGGAGACGAGGGTCTGTCGTCCGCCAGGACGAGCTGATAAACAAATGAGCTGACAGACATGATCGACGCAATTTGTGACGTACTGAGATCAAAGACACTGCCTCCTCGCTTCTCTTTCAGCTTGCTAGGTCGGGGCGATTGTGGGTAAACACGGTTTGCGACGACACCCTGACGGAGAGGAGTCGGCGTAGGTTTTGTAAACCCGAGTGTGGATGGACCAGGATCGCTGGGTTTGATCCCGCCTTTAAACGGCGTCACAAACTTCGGTCTCATAGCGGCACCGCTGTACCTAGGAGTAAAGCCCAAAGGCTTCTGAGACATCGCCTGATTCGCAGCAGACGATGGACGTAGTGGAGATACTGGTCCAGGCGTCGAGGGGACCTGAGATGAAGCAGGAGCGAAAGATTGGTGGACACGGAGAGGCGAGCTGACATTTGCAGTGGTAGTCCGCAGAGTCGGGTGAGCTTGCGCAGCAGCAATCAAAGGTGATTTGAATGGCTTCAGCGGCCGTTTGCCACCGAGGCTCTGAAAGGACGGACGTATACTACTAGGTGGTGGCTCCGCATTTGCTGACTTGAAGTGTGGTGCGGGCGTCGGGGTTTCAGGAACGCGTGGGGGCGAAGATGATTTCTTTGCCGTTGTGAACGCGTGTCGTGGAGGAGACGATAGCTGAGTGGTGAGGGAAGAAGTAGGCTCCTTGGGCGTAGGTTGTGGGCTCGAATGGCGTTCGTCTTCTTGCCACATCTTCATCTTCTCTTCAGCCTTCCGAAGAGCAGTAGCCGAGGGAAGGATGAAGCCTTTCGGTTTCGACACATCGAGTGAGGGTCTCTGGAAAACGGGCAAAGCGTCACAATCCGGTAATGCAGTCGCTGCAGTTTTAAAGCTAGCAAATGTGTTTGTGGACTCTGAATTAAACCACGCAGTGTAGTCGAATTCTGGCGGCGCTTCTTCAAGTAGATCGCTTTCATCTTCCGTGGTATCATTTATAGGGAAAGAGGCCCTTGCTTTGCCGTTTATTGCAGCAGCGCTCATAAACGAAGCATGTATGCGCTCTCTTGGGAGAGCGTCAATACTCGTTGCTCCTCTGGGAGTAGAGCAAAACGGATTTTCGCCTTCGTCCATAGCAGGCTCTTGTGCTAGAGTTGAACCTGAACTCGGAGATGTCTTAGGACTGTGACGCTCTTTGCTTGGTCCTGCAACCGAAATCTGCCTGACAAGGCTTGAAGCAGGGGCGGCTTGAGACAGTTGGGCATTCAGAAGATCAAAAGCATTGATATCTTCCTCGTTCAAGTCTCCGATCTGGTCGTCAAAAGTCGGTGACGACAGCCTCATCCTCTTGCGAGGGGGCGAAGGTGAATCTGAGTGACCAGTGTGAGATAAGGGTCAGGCTGACAGATAGTATTCAACTCAGACCTTGTCGTGAGTCCATGCGTAGTTGGTGGAGGTACCCTTCAGCGTTACTGGTAGCGTTTATGCCTGGAGGACTCCTAGTGCTGAGGGAGAATATTACAGGCGATGTGATGATCGGGTGCAGGAGACGGAATTTGAAATCACGTCAGCGCGACGCGCGCTCATCACATGACTTCTTTTGCTTACTAATCATCCACATCTCCGAAAGATTTTGGTGTATACTGCTACCTTTCGCCCAAGTACCTGTTCTACCTGTTCGTTTGGCGATTCATTCCTTAGCTCCAGCTTTTCCAATGCATGAAATCGTGTTAATAGAGCTCTTAAATCCGCAGCTCCGTTTGCACTGCGCACTATGAGACTGAAGCCGGCTGGTACTGAATCAAGTACACTTTTTGAGTCTATGCGACATCATCCTCCCTCGAAATCAAGAAAAATGGGTGCATCTCTTACTCTCAGAATCGGGCAATTGACTCCGTGGAATCGTCTCTCCTCGAGTGTGCTGCTCGCGTTCCCTTTGCTGCCATCGGCCTGGGATAGCGTGGTGATCTGAGGGGAACCTTCCTGCTTTTGTTGCGATCGCTCTCAAGCTCGAAATTATCGGGCATGACAAACTCAATCAGATCTTGACTCTGATTGACCCTTCCATCCGGCGCTTTATTCCAGAGACGTCTCGAGATGGTTCTTGCGATCTGCCTGGAACTTTGTCGATATGAAATTCACCGAAATCTCTCCCGGTAGTGCCAATCTTCACAGTGGAACCAGCCGGCTCTGTTTTCTTTTCCGATACCAGTATAATGTACTCGTTATATCTGTGGCAAATAAAGATGATGATTTCTGCTGAGACAAGATACCGAGTGATAAAAAAAACTGAGCATGACAATGATCTCGGGACATTATGACAATGACTTTGCCAGCGGCAGTGTGAACGGATGTAGCGATAATTCCAGCATCACCATAAACAACTTTTCCTCGAATTTACTACCGAAGGTCGGTAATACTCTCATCTCGCGGAACAGGAACACCTGCATTTGACGAAGCCTCCTGGCCTTGCTCGCTTGCATCCTCACACTCTAGCTAAGCCACTCCAAACCAAAGCTTTATATTCGTACTCCTCGCTCGTAAAACATTCGTCTCCTCAGCTTCTGTGTCCCGTGCATCCCTCGCCGACCGCACAGGTCCAGTATTACCACCACGTCTGGGGATACTGTTCCAATGAACGGCACGAGCATTAACATTGACCCCACCACGACTCAATCACAGCCAGCTGCTCGTATGGCCAAGCCACCTCCGACAGGTCCCGCGCCTCCCGCACCCGCCGTCGCACCCCCCGCACCCCCAAATCACGCCGTGCAATTACCCGCGACGACCAGACCCCCTCCACATCCTTCGACGGCCGTGAATGGTACTCATTCTCATAATCAGAAAGCGAAGAAGAAGAACGATGCACCAGTGGATCCCGCTGCCATGTACGAGAGTCTCAAGAATCGCATTGCTGCCTTGGAAGAAGAGGAGGTTCTCGAGGAGGAGGAGGAACGAAGATTTGGTGCGTACTTACTCGTTCGTGCCTTTCTGACCTTGCTCTCAATGTCGCATAGCCGAGGAGGCGGTGAAATCTGTGAAAGGTATGGGAGAGAATGCCATCCACGCCAAGTACATTGAACTAGTATGTTATCTGTGATGAACGCGGGGAGCCTTCACACATATCCATGCCAATACAGTTTGCGGAGCTCAAGAGGCTAGAACGGGATCATGCGAAGGAGAAGCAGAAACTTGTCAAAGATAAAGATGCAGGTTGGTGCAACAATGAAGCTGGTGGAGCTATCATGTCGTTCTTACTGGAATGCCGAAGCCAAAGGACAATTAACCAAGGCAAATCAGACAAAGACCAAGATGGAGAATTTGGCTAGGGAGCTGCAGAAAGTAAGCACTCCCGTACGCTCTGTGAATATGACTAACGAGGCATGCAGGACAACAAACGGCTACGAGTGCGCATTGCTACGTCGGGAAGACATACTGAAAAATCTAACGAATAACTCAGGAGGATAGCAAACGTCTAGCACAGTGCGTGGAAGAGGCACAAGAAGAGGTATGACGATTGCTCTTTCGGGAATTTATTCGCTCATATCTCACAGATCATTCAAATGAAGAACGACATGGCAAAACGAGTGGACAAAGCCAAGATGCAAGACATCAAATACCGCGAGATGCCCGATATCGTTGTCAAAGTCGTCTGCCGCTACCGCGCCGAACTCTTCTTCAAAATCTCCCGCAAAACCAAGTTCTCCCGTCTATTCAACGCATGGACAGACAGGATGGAGGGATCTGGCTCTGGAGTGGTTGGGAAGAAGGGAAATGACGGGAAGGCGATTACGGGCTCTGGAACTCATTTGAACGGATCTGCGAAATCGGAAGCAGCGAGCACTCATACCTCAAACTCGACGAGTAATTCGTCCATGCAGTTCATTTTCTCGCATAACGGACGGACTATCGATGCGGATCAGACACCGGAGGAGCAAGGGATGGAGGACGGTGATGAGATTCTCGCTGTGGAAATGATGGACCTCACCGACGGTTCTGGATTCGACGACTGGGTGAGTGGGACTGGTACGTGGGCTTGGTGCCTCATATTCATACCCAATGTAGGACGAGCTACCCGAGCCCCGACGCCACAAGCTGAAGAAGAATTGGACCAACGATCCATCAGAGTAAGCAGCTATTCGTGACGACTGTTGTTTCTTTCTCTACTAACTCATTTTTGCAGAGCCAGGCGATCACTAGAAGAAATCTTCGATAACGTGTAAGCTTTATCATCTAAACCCAGGTGATACGTCTGCTTACAATGATTTCAACAGCGTTCGAGAGCGTCTCAAAGAGGTTCTGCGGCAATACGAGCTCCGAGAACGACATTTCGAGTGTGTCATACGCTCGAAAGAACTCGAAGTTCTTCTCTCTCGAGCTCGAGCCGCCGAGCAAAAGCAGCTCGCAGATGGGGAGAAAAGCCGCGCCGACAAGTTCGATGAAGAGGTGGGTCTGCTTTTCCCACTGATCATTATTTCAATCTCACATGTGATCCCAGAGCCAACGCCTTCGAAAAGAGTTAGAGGACGCACAGAACGGCCAGACGATGCTCATCGACAAACTCATCACCTGTTGTAAGGAGGTGAGCGTCGCATTGTCGTCCGGTCTCGCAGCGTCTGGGTTAACGGACAAACAGCCGAACGCTGAGCGCACGCAGCGGCTGTTTGCTTCGCTTCGAGAAGAACTCGAGAAACGAGGTGCCAGGTTATCGGACGGTAACGTAGGTGGCTGAATGTACAGCTAGGATACTCCACTTGATCGCTACAACTGTTGTTTGTGAATGCAAGGGAAGCAGTCACGAAGAATTATCCCAGTCTGGGTGTCTGGCAATACAAGTGGACTAAGATGAAAGGAGAATAAGCCAAACAAACGTAGGAGAGAATATTGTCCCGAATGTGCCGTGAAGAGAAGGGTGACTAGTAATGTCTGCAGTCCGAGAAAAAGTCCAGAAGTATGCGATGTAATCTAGAGCAGAGCGTCCAGCTCCTCGACGTTCTCGACGTAACCCGACTTCGTGAAGGTCTTGCCCTTGACGGACTCCAGCCCCTCTCCAGCATATGTGACTAACGGCGAGATCTCAATCTCGACACCGTCCTTGACCCGAGCACCAGCCTTCTCCAAGAACCGCCGGTGTTGAGCGAGCAAGTCTCGACGGCTGGTGTCTGGGTCGTCTGAACCGGTGCCAGGAGCATTCTTCAAGGGACTGAATTCCTCCTTTCGGGCAACCTCGAGAACGGCGAACTTCTCCGTGAATGGGAAAACGTCGAAGACGAACATCTCGAGCTTCATGCCATTGGGCTTGCTTGGTTTTATGGCCTCGCTGGTCTGCAGGTCAATTGTGGGGATCTTCTTGCGTGCAATGTGGAATGCGAGATCGTTCTCAAAAGACTCGACGGAGTGAAGGAACGCGGTGGTGTAGAAGTGATTGGCAATGTTGCCGGCGTTGAATGAGAGTTCGCCGGTCTGCGGGTTCCTGAGTTCGGCCTGTTCTCTGGTGATTTCGGAGTACTCCACAACGCTGTACTTGTCACCGCGGCGGGCAACAACACCGACAGATTCTGTCGGTGAAGCTTTTGGCACAACCTTGGCAGCGCAATCGGCTTGCCTGGTGATGCAGTAGCCAAGGAAGACTGGGTCCGCGACCTTGACAAGGCAGTTATCGACGCAGTATGCGTGGACGTACAATACGCCACGTTCGGTCAAGTCGGACAGCACAGTCCGCGACTTGTCAGACGAAAGAGGAGCCCGAGTTGCGGCGTAGAGACCGCCATTGCCATCGGGAGCGACGGCAACGCGCGAGGTGGATTCCAGCATGATCTTGCCGTCCATCGTAAGGCATGGAAGCGTACCTGTTAATGAAATGTTGGCGGATTGCTTACAAATATGGAAGATTGATATCCTTTACCTTGCTCAAAAATGATGACGTTCTTCGCATCAAGCCCAAAATGCTTGTTCTTCGTGAAGAAGGCTTCCGTTTCTCGCCGTGTGGGACCGCTGGTCATGACATACCACGGAACGACCACTGAACCCTTGGGCTTTCCGGATTCCGTCTCCGCAAGAACCTGCAAGCGAGCAATGCGCTCAGCCTGGTATTGGAACAGAGTCTTGTGTGACGGGAGTCCAATGTCGTAACAGCCTTTAGGGGCAGAACTGCCGAGCCTCGTGCCCTGACCACCTGCCATCAAGAGCACACCGACCTGACCTTTCGCAACAGCATCTAGGCCAGCTTTACGCCATGCCCTTGCGCTCTCGCCGGCAGAGTCATTGACCACAGACTCGCACGTTTCGACGGGGAGAGGCACTATGGGCTCAGCAACGTGGTTGGGGTCGTTGGCTTGCCTTTCTGAGGTGATAGCCTTTTGAAAGACTCTGTTGACTCGTTCGATGTCGATACCCTCGAGTTGGCGGCTGAGGGATTTACGCTCTACGTCGGATAGTTTTGACCAAAAGGTGAAAACATGATCCTGATCCGCAGCCTGGTATCTGCTTCGGACATTATCGACAGCCATTGCGCTAGGACTAGGATAATGAAGATATGAGAAAGATGAAGGGCGTGGAAGAAAGGAAGAAGGGAAAGGGTAGATGTGTGTATGGTTGAAGTGTGGTTGAGGTATTTATTCGGTGTGTATACTATAGCATTCCTTTCTTGGTAGTAACTGTGAAACTGCTCCGTCATGGTAGTCATCCCCATAGCCCAGTGTCAACATAGCCCTTGAACTCAAGAAAGTACACATGGCGGTGTCAACAGCCCTCGCGCTGTTCTCAATGGGCCGACCATGTAATAGCGCGTGCTCACGATGGCATCAAGTTGCATAAACCACAAGTTACCTCGTTCTCAGCGTGGTGGGGATTCTGGATTCGCGAAGTAACGGAAATTGATGCCAGCTTACACACTTTAAACTCATTTACAACGTGCACATCAACTTCTACTCGCGACGTGCACCGAAACGTGCCACACGTCCGGATAGGCAAGAATTTCAAACTGGAATAAAGTGCAATCGCCACCTGGAGGGACAAGGTTTGGCTCACTTGGACTCGAATCGCGGCTTTTGTGTGTGCCGGGCACGCGTTGTCCAACCGTCAACGTACAGAGCGTAGAAGTTTTACCCATCAGTTGCCTATCATGTGTAGCAAGTAGCAAAGGGGTTAAGCATGGCAACCCATGGTCTTGAGGATAGTGTGCACCTTGTCGGACTGCGGGACAATGTCATGGATTGACTTGAGTCTGAATCAAGGTGAATCTTCATCATCTTCATCTTCTCCGTATTATGTCGGTCCTTGCAGCAGCGCTGATGGATTTAATGACGGTAGACCTTGATCATCACAAAGGTTCAGTGGAACAGCTTTTGGAATCTACGAGAAGCGCCTGTTTCTGGGTTATCGTGGGGGCACTGATGCCTGCACCCCAAGCGGCGTCTCTGAGTTCAAGTCCACCACGAACTTACGGAGTCGAATTTGACTTCCTCTCCATTTCTCCAACAAATATGATCGATTCTTGTTGTCATGATCTTTTGGTTGGAGCGTGTGTCGCGAAGTGGATACATTCGGAGTCCATGAAGAGACCCGGGACACACGCTATACATCCAGTTTTATGAAATTGATAATCTAAACGATAGCGCCAAGCGATCTCCACTGTGTGACAGTTCAACGGGCGAGGGGTGGGCAGGCGAACAAAGACTTATGATCCTTTTCCTTGATCAGACCTTCGACAGCGAGCAGTGCGGATGCATTGGAGATCTCCGTAACCAGGAATCTCAATCAAGATAAACGCTCATGGTTCGCCCCTCATCCGGAGTGACAGATACTATGCGCCTCCATTCGCTTCCGAGTCAGGGCGGGGTCATGGTTTCAGTACGTCCAGACTTACCCAGATGTGTCCGTAACCTCGGAGGAGTATTTTTACTATTTTCACCTGCCACTGGATAGAAACCGAATGACCTCGGAGTGGGGGCTTACACCCGGACACGGCGTCGTGCCATACATGCATATTTCATGTTTGCCCTTCTGACCAATGGAAGGCCCGCAGAATGGGACCCGTGCTCGTGGAGAAAGGGAGGTTACACTCGGACCAGCCCATAAATCGGATCACGCTCGCCTGCACGATCGCGATTCGCGAACCCCAAATTATGGCCACTAGTATAAATGCAGAACGTTGAGAGAATCTCTCCGCTGCAGTTGCTTGCCTCTCTTCCCCGCATCTGCATCTCATGGCTTTCTCCGCGCGTCTGTTGGCTTTCACGCTCACTGGCTTGGCCATCGCTCAATCTACACTTTCCTTCACTCCCGGCTTCCCTTACGGATCCGAGAAAGTACGAGGTGTTAACCTCGGTGGATGGCTCGTTCTCGAGGTCAGTACGCTTTTAAATCCGAAAGTCCGTTTCTATGACGCTCTCCGCACGCAGCCATGGATTACCCCAAGCATCTTTGACAACACCGGTAACAGTAAAATTGTAGATGAGTGGACTTTTGGGCAGTACCAGGACCACAGCACCGCACTTGGCGTCCTCCAAAACCACTGGGACACCTGGATCACCCAGAGTGACTTCCAAGCCATCGCTGCTGCTGGGTACGGGGTTTCCCCTTCGAGGAACTACCCATATTCTAACTGATTTATCTTAGATTGAATCATGTGCGGCTCCCGATCGGTTATTGGGCGTTTGAAGTCGGTCCAGGCGAACCGTACATCCAAGGCCAGCTGCCTTACCTGCAGAAAGCAGTACAATGGGCCGGCCAATACGGACTGAAAGTCATTGTTGATCTACACGGAGCGCCAGGAAGCCAGAACGGGTTCGTACATTGGCTGCGTCTTTCTCTGTGTTGCCTGACACCTCAATGTGGTCACATTGTAGCTACGACAATTCAGGACAACGGATGTCATTTCCCACCTGGCACTCGAACCAGACCAACATTGATCGGACCGACGATATCATTAAGACCATTGCATCCATGTTTGCTGGTCAGGAGGATGTTGTTCCCATCATTGCACCCTTGAACGAGTAAGTCCGCATGCATACGGAAGGATCACGAGAGTGGACTTATCTCTTGTACCTTTACCTAGGCCTGCCGGCTATGATGGCTCTGCCGTGCTCAGTGCTGTCAAACAATACTGGTATGATTCGTGGGGAAACATCAGGTGAGATTGGCGCTGGTTCCTGGATTGTGCGGGCGTTTATCTGGCTAAACAGATACCCCTATGGCACGAGCCAACAAAGTAACACCGTTGAGTTGATCCACGATGCTTTCCAGCCTCTCAGCTACTGGTCTGGATTCGAGACTCCTCCTAGCTTCAATGGTGTAGCCATGGACACCCATATCTACCAAGTGTTCTCCGATGCTGTATGGTTGTCTGTTATGCCTCTGTTCTGGGCTGACTCCGAAACTCGCAACACAGGATAACGCGATGAGCTACCAGGATCACATTAACACCGCTTGTGATACCCAGTCATCTCTTTCAGACTTCGATCTCTGGCTCGTTGTCGGGGAATGGTCGCCAGCACCTACCGATTGCGCAAAGTACTTGAACGGACGAGGCGTGGGCTCGCGTTACGATGGCTCGTACTCGGGCTCCACCGCAGTCGGTAGCTGCACTGGTCTGACCGGCAGCGCATCGAGCTTTAGCTCGAGCTATAAGACGTTCCTTCGGCAATTCTGGGAAGCGCAGGTCATTTCTTACGAGAAGGCCGATGGGTGGTTGCAGTGGACGTGGAAGGCGGAGAATGCAGATGAATGGTCATATCAGGCTGGTCTTGAGAACGGATGGATACCCCAAGACCCCACTGACTTGGAGTACCCAACCATCTGTGGGTAAAGGCTACATACTAACTTTGCACTTCAACTATTCTTTTTATCTGCTCTCTTTAATATCTCATTTGTATCCGGAATATTAGTGAATTTCAATGGCAGCTGAATGGGGAATACTAAATACTAGTCTGTTGAATGGATGCCAGGAAATTGATATCAATTTGACACTGCACATTTGAATCTACGATCGAAAGCAAGATCTCAGGCTCCCGCAACGCCATACTTGCGGAGGATTGCCTTCCAATCACCCACCTCTCCCCTACCCATGGTCACGATAGTCGCCTTGTTGCCCGATTGTGGTCCGAAGATGCGCGTCGCGACACGCTTAATGCTCTCTGCATCAACCTTGTCGATGGCTGCGGTCATATCCATCACAGGTATCTTGCGGTTATGCACAAGGATCTGGAACTATTGTTAGCATCACGAGACCAAAGAAGCAGTAGAGCGCGTGTTTACCTGACGCCCAAGGTCCTCTACCTCCACCGCCCGACTCTCCAAAGCCATCATCAAGCTAGACTTGAGCTGGTTCTTAGCACGTTCGAGCTCCACCTCGGGCACGCTCTGGTATATCAACAGACTGATTTGATGTACGAGGTGGGGGAGAATCTGAGCTGGAGTGTTACCCCGTTGTCCAGGCACATTAGGGACGAATGAGGCGAAGAGGCCGAAGAGCGACGAGTCGGTGTAGATGTGATGGAATGAGGCGCAGTGGTCTACTTGAGGAAAGTGGTTGAGGATGTGGGTGTATAATCGGGAGTACATTCCCTTCCCAGGACCACCTACGAAGTGTGAGAAGGATTAACGGGGTCTGCGGCGACTTGACTTACCTGCTGAGAAGCTGCCTCCCCCACCGAGAAGCACTTGCATGGTAGCGAGAGCGTAGATATCGTCATCATGAATGCCGACACCTTCGAAGGCGAGGTAAAGTTGGTCAAAGTCCTGCGTGGTGCTGGGAATATGCCGGGTACCGCCGACATACTTGGACTCGGGGTTAAGCAAAGATGAAGGGACGTCTGGCGAGGAAGACATGGGCAATAGGTATGACGATGCTGAACGTGTCAATGATTTGTAGAGTGAGGGCGATGAAGAGGGGAGGAGATGTGGAGGTACTGCTTGAGAAGCGGATGCCCGAGGAGAAGGAGCAAAGGGAGACGGCGTGGCCTTGAGCGACGAGAAGTACTTGTCCGCTAGTTCCACAAGTTGCTCGTGTTGCATACCAGCGCCCGCAATGACCATGCGCTCTGGACGGTACCAGTCACTGATACATTGACGGAGAAGGTCTCCTGAGATGACGTCGACGCGCTCATCCGGGCATATCAGCGGGTTTCCGAGTCCCTTCCCGCCGTACGCAACCTCGTGCAGCACCTCAGGTAATATCATGTCCGGCTTGCTGGTAATCTCCCTAATTTCGTAGAGAGCTGCATCCTTTTGGACCTCCAACTCCTCGGGGACGAAAGCGGGATTGAGAACGGTGTCGGATATAAGGGAGAGTGCTAAGGGGGTCGCCTGATCGAAGTTGGAAGATTGGTACATGATGGATTCTCGAGAGGACGAGCACATAATTTGACCTCCCAGCTTATCCATTGCGGTAGCCATGTCGGCTTCAGTCCGAGAACGTGTTGTCTGTAGTGTGGGTGTAAGACACGACCCTTCTCATATTCACAAAGTAAGCATACCTTAAAAGCCATCCTGTCCAAGAAATGGCTAGCTCCCGACGTCGATGGGTCTTCATACCGTGACCCAGCATCGATGTAAAGCCCCACGGAAGAAAAATGGCCTGGGGTTGACTCTGTAGCAACTCGAATCTTGTTCGGAAGGGTGGTTATTTGCAACGGAGGTAGTGTTGCTTGCGAAAATTGACGCTGCCGCAGTCGCGCCTTTCCATGGCGAATAACTGAGCTCGCAGCTTTCTTCATGACGAGCGAATGCAAGGTGCGGCTTGAGAAACTGTCACTACTTCGGCAGCAAAGTGGACGGGCGCGATTACGTCAGGTCGGAGGCAAAAAGGATAAAAATGAGACCCCACCGTGGTTCGAACACGGGACCGCACGATCTGCAATCGTGTGCTCTACCACTGAGCTATAGAGTCGATGTGATTTCGCTACTCGTGTTGCTATATAAGGTCGCCTTGGGTGCAGCTAAGTGTAGGACTCGGAGGACTCCGTTCCGTTCTGTGAGTGAGGGGTGATCGATTAACGAGTGGTATAACAGTAATTCTAGAGGGCTCTATATAGTCCATCTAACCGAGGTCTTCTCCAACAGTCCATTTGGCGAATTCCAAGACCTCCACACCTCCCTCTTCGCCCTCCTTCACCATCCCTCGCTCGCGGCTCCAAGTATCCAAGGCTGCCCGCACTGGATCTTGTCCGCCAGTCATCATGAATGGCTGGTTGTACAACGCAGTTTCATCATCAGGGGTCGATTGAATGGAACGCGTCTCAAACCCGGCGATTTGACGAGCAATAGCGCGCTCTAGTCGCGCAGTATCTTGTGCAAAGGGCTCGGATGACAGAAGAGTTGCAAGATTAGGGGATTTTAGCGCAAGTATGGCTAGCGAACCAATCCGACCTTGATTGCCGGAGGGCGTGGCCCCGTGCAAGTAAGACGCCAGGCGTAGACCGAGTGTCCCCGAGTGCCCCTGAAGTGGATTCTGCACTACTGTGACTGCCCGTTTGAGGGAGACCTTTTCGCCTACTTTGGCAATTAAATCTCGTATGGAACTGGACACGGTAGAAGACGTCTGCAGATTAGGACTGCTTTGGGAGAGAAGAGGAGCATCGTTTAAAATATCCAGAGAGCAGGGTTGTATGAGGTTGGGCGAATTGCTGTGCTCAGTTATGAATGCAGCAGTGTGTGCAATGTCGGCAGCTAGCTGTGTGAAAAGGTCGTTTCTTCCGACGAAATCGGTTTCGCAGTTTAGTTCGACCATGGCTGCACGGAGCCCACCACCACTCAGCGCATTTGAGGGCGAACTGCCTCCCGAGAGTACGCAGACGCTCACAAGTCCCTCCCGTGCTTCGCGTCCTGCCACTTTGGCGGCTTTCTGAGCACCGGACGCGGCCATATCCTTCTCTAGCCACTCTAGTGCTGCCTCCACGTTATTTCCGCTGGCGCTGAGCGCCTCCCGCGCCTTGGAAATTGGGACATCCGTCAGTTTCCGTAGTTGAGCTACGAGTTGCAGCGAAGGTTTAGCAGCAGTCGAGTATGGTGACTTCGCGAGATAGCGCGTCAGAAAAGCTCGTTGCGATTGCCGACAGAAGACAGGTGGTAGCATGGCGGTGGTGCGATGAGTTGGTGACCTGGAGATGCGCTTGACCTTGAAACCAGATGGCACGTTGAAAGAACTTGCAGAATTTTTGTAACGCGTCAAAGACCTATATGTCACGTGACTCCGATCGAAAAGTTTAGCTGGTGCCAGTTGTGGTCTTCCGTTCATTGTCAAGTGCCGTGGCCTCAAGTATAAGGATCTCCAGTACGCCTCGTGCCAGGCCCCAAGCACCTTTAAAATGGACTTCCAGTTCAAAATCCCGTCCAGTATTCCTCAGGATCTACTCCTAATTCAGGACCTTGTCGGAACGCCCCCACCCCGAAGCGTCACCCCGAAGTGTCATGAGGACCCATCAGATTCTAGCGACGACTCAATCGCCAGTACGGACAATGAAGTGGACAGTGAGGACGAGGTAGAGGCGGATCTCCTTCCTCGCGAACCGGGAACACCGCCAGTTCCGACGTGAGCTTCTCGTATACAGTTCCCCAGGAGCATATTAACTCTGATCTCCAGGGCCCTGTCGGGCTCCCCTTCAGGCTCTGATTCGGACTCTGATTCTGACACGAGCTCCTCTTCTGAATCAGAAGATGACGATGTGCAAAACATGTCTGCGCCTCAAACGCAAAAAACTACCTATGATCTTGACGATGAAGAGTCTGGGGCAACAGCTGCTGCTACCTATCTTCAGACTAAGAACGAGATCGTCGAGGCTAACGTCATGACTCCTACCATTTCCGAAGTTGAACCTGGCGATGCCCTGGAGAAGATAGGGGAGGTTATGAGTATCGTCGGCAATGTTGTAATTGTGAAGGGCCTCCCTGCTGACCATGTTAAAATATTATCTGAACGTGCTCTTGATGCCGAATCCTTACTTGTATTCGAAGACCGAAAGGTTTTAGGCTATGTAAGTCCCCTACATCTATCATTAGAACACGAGTTGATCTCCATCTTTGGTAGATATACGAAACATTTGGTCCGACATCTCAGCCAATGTATCAGATCAAATTCAACCAAAATTATCCCTTGGACATAGAAAAGGTTCGGATATCGCGGGAGGTCTTTCACGTTCCACAGCACAGCCGCTTTGTGTTTGTCAACCAGCTCAAAAAACTGCGCGGAAGTGACGCCAGTAATATACATGACGAGGAACCTGCAGAAGACGAGATCGAGTTCTCCGATGACGAACAAGAAGCTGCCTTCAAGGCGTCGCGGAAAAAGAGGTTGGTGGCACCGTTACTACTATGAAACACTGATTAACACATTACTGCAGGCGGAGTCAATCTGTCTCTTCCTCCAGACAAACCACGCCAGCGCCGTCACGGGCACACGTCGACGACATGATTGATGACACTTTCTATGGTTCAAATCCGTACGATGCCCATGGCCCATACGACGACAATTACCGTGTCGCAGGCCCATCAAGGCCAGCTCCCATACCTTACGATGACCCATACGCCGACACAACCGGTTCAGACACAATAAAGCAGGAACCGCAGGAGTCTCTTCCAACAGGCTTTCCCCCATCTCAAACGGAATACGATTCAGGGGCTAGAGGTCGGGGTCGGGGAAGAGATCGTGGGAGATTTCATGACAGAGGAGGATCTCGGATGCCGCGTGACCGTGGATCTGATCGCGGTGCACGCGGGAGGGGAGATCGAAATCGACAACAATGGAGCAACACCCGGCAGAGTTATCACAGCAACTCTGTCACATCACAGGAAACGTTTGGCTCCAGTGTGCGTCGCTCAGTATCACCGACATCACGCGCGATCGAACGTGCAACTGGACAGTTTGCAGATGGCAACTCAGCATATTCACCTGCCCAACAGGCTTCGGATTCGTGGGCTTATCAGCAACCGAATAACCTACCAACCCAAAATTATCAGCAGCCTTTTGTTCAACCGCACATCAATCCCCGATTTGCGTCCGCTTTCGGGTTCAACTTCCAGGGCACTCCTGGTCAATGGCATTCTCAGCAACAAATGCCTGGTACCCCCTACTACATGTCGCAGCCACAGCAGAATTGGGCTGATCAATGGACAGTACACGATAGCACTGGGGCTGATGGTGACGGAGATACCTACACGCCGCGGTAGTTCTGGTCAGCTACAAAGTTCTTTGTGTCCAAATTTGCCTTGTAATGGTTCCACCGGCCCCGCTAAATACCGTGAAGATCTTCAGCACGAGAATAATATCGACGATGGTAGGTATTTTTGGCGCATGCGTTGCGGCAACGCGAGCAGGTCGTACTAGCTCCGGTGCTATCACTGTTCCATTGTCAGAAATTTCC
This sequence comes from Hydnomerulius pinastri MD-312, assembly GCA_000827185.1. Classification (NCBI taxonomy): domain Eukaryota; kingdom Fungi; phylum Basidiomycota; class Agaricomycetes; order Boletales; genus Leucogyrophana; species Leucogyrophana pinastri. The sequence continues at coordinate 154,044 of KN839841.1, forward strand.
AGACTAGGAAGTTCACGCGTGGATGTTGCGTGGATGTGCTGCTTCCGAACCTCGTGTCGCACTTGCATTGCATCAATCTTCATGTGCTGCACGTTCGGCTAGGTGCTACAGATAGAGACTTTTTGACAGAGAAAACGTTCGAGAAGCTGACAGGGTCATACGATCTCATATGATTCCCCATCAAGTCCTGGCCGCCCAAGTCGCGTATACTTCTCCCTCGATATATGGCATATACAGGCTCCACTGGCACCTGCAATGGTATAAATACTTGGAACTGGTACAGGCGAGGAGAACCAGATCACCATGCTCTCGTCCATTGTCCTCCTGTCCCTTTTCGGATCGTCGATCGCGACGAGCCCCGTCGAGTTCTCTAACCTCTTCAAGAGGCTCAGCTCCGGGTGCTCTACGTCGGGCCCGGCCTCCTGTCACAATACGTCGGCTGTTGACACCTGCTGCACTGAGTACCCAGGGGTGAGACATTCCCCGCATTCTTGGCATATTATCGTGATACTGAAGGTTATGCAATGTAGGGCTTGTTATTGCAAACACAGGTACTATTGTAGTTCAGTGTATCGACGAACGTGGCTGACGGTAGAACATGGAAGTTCTGGGACACCGATGTCGCCGGAAGTCCTGCAGACAGCTGGACCATTCACGGTGGGTGACCGCTTCACAATAAGGGAACAAGATCAGCATCTTACGTTTCTGGCAGGCTTGTGGCCCGACAAGTGCGTTTACTCACTGAGGGGAATTCACTTTGGCTGATCGGCATAACAGTTGTGATGGCACATATACTGAGGACTGCGATCCTTCGCGCGACTATACCAATATTTCGCAGGTTCGCAGACCTGGTCGAGATTGTCCTGGGAGCAAAGATTAACCCCTATCCTTCAGCTTCTCACCTCACAGAATGCCACTTCCACTCTTGACTATATGCAGCAATACTGGCTTAACGACGACGGTACCAGCGAGGAGCTCTGGGAGGTTTGTATATCTCTAACCGCGCGGTCCGCTCGCTAATAGTCACGCAGCACGAATGGGCTACGCATGGCACATGCTACAGGTACAGCTATCTGTGCTTCTGGACCTCCGTTTTGTTTCTGAGCACTTTTTATAGCACCCTCGAGCCTTCCTGCCTCCCAGCCGGCAGCCCCACGGGAGCCGAGGTACGAGGCCATCTGTGTAGAGAGAAATGTCATGGCTGACAACACGTATCTAAGGCTGTGGCCTTCTTCGAGACCGTAGTGAAGCTTTTCAAGACCCTACCCACGTACACGTGGCTCGCAGATGCCGGTATCACTCCCTCCACGAGCGAGACTTACACGCTCTCATCTCTCTTGTCGGCGCTCGAGGCCGGTTCCGGAGGTGTAAGTTGATGCGAGCCATGTTGTCTGCCATGGTTAATCACGCTTGTTCTATAGTATGCCCCTGCTTTGAGCTGTTCGTCCAGCACACTAAGCTCGATTAGCTGGTACTTCAACTTGAAGGGATCCGTGATCGATGGCACGTTCGTTCCCATCAGTGAGTGCACACCATGTCATTCCGCTCGCGGGTCTAATAAGCCTATAGACTCGCCTGAATCCTCTTCCTGCCCATCGAGCGGTATCGAATATCCCCCAAAGACTGGATAAATACTGCGTACCACATGTCGTTGTACGATCTAGGGATCCGCCCATCTGTTGAAAGTTAGAAGTGATCATCATCAAAGTGATACAAATATAGTCCTTTGCGTTCAGATTGCAAGGAACCCATGAGCAAAATTCCCTACATTTCCATCAATCAGATGATCATGCGGCGCTCCAGGTACGAAAATGACCGGATGCTATTTGAGAAGCAATTTCGAGAAGGCAATGAGCTCACCGCTGGCGTCCGCTCCCTTGATCGAAGGCCCTTTTCTCCCATTACTCGCCTCCAGTCCAATAAATTGAATATCGGCTGGTGAGCTGAGGGAACGTTCTACTGAACTACCATGCCTCCGCCCATCAACCATCCCTGCCTCCACCTTGAAGTTCTGCCAGAGACGTTCTATGTCAAACAGTTCCCACCTGATGGCGGGATACCTATGGAAGCTCTAAACGAGCTAAACGTGACCAAGACTAAATCTGGGATATTCTCGGTAACTCGGACAGCGGAGGAGGTGTCCATTGTTGGTGAAGCACACGGAGATCGAGGAGAATGGAGGTGCATCAAGATAGCAGGACCAATGGAATTTGGTCTCTATATCTACTTGACAGTTTTCCAGATCATACTGACCTGGGTGTTGGATCGGTAGAACTAACTGGTGTGATATGCAATTTTTCAACACCGCTGAAGAACGCAAAGGTCCCGGTGTTTGCGATCTCGACCTGGTTGGTGCTCACATGTAGTTTTATCTACATATTGACTGAATGGGAGGTCTAGGAACACTGACTATGTGTTGGTCCCAAAGGACAAAATTCCAGAAGCTGTTAAGGCATTAAGCGTCGATGGTTGGCAGTTCACCCAGAAGTCCTCCCATCATACCTCGAAGCTTTGATGCGATGCACCGGTAGTATAAGGGTCCCTCACTGCTGCAGGCCACCGCGGTCCCTGGGGTTCGGGTGACAGACTACTGCTCCACTACTAGTCCCTGGAATGTATTTACTTTCGCAAATGTGTATGTAGTAAGTCGCTAGCTCGGAGTCCAGAACCTGGACAATCGTTGTAAACATACGTCCGCAGGTGGGATCCACACTGGTCCACATCGACTTAGGCTTGAAGCTTCCGCAAGCACCCTGCTTCGCGTTCTCGCCCTTAATCTCAACTGTGGATTGTCTAGGCTGTAAGCCAGACCAGAGAGCGTTAGTTGCTGCCACCAATTTTAACTAGCTACCCAGCTGAAAAACTGAACCCAAATCGGCGGAAACAAAAGTTCCCTCTGGTCAGGCCTTCAGAGCTCTCGGACCCATGGCAGATGCATCTCCACATACAACCTCAAATCCCCGCCAGAAACGTGTTCTACCCTCGCGTTCTCGTCGTGGTGGCCCTGGAATAGGAAGCTGTGATGTGGACCTCATGATTCTCGACGCTCAGAAACGACGATGTTCGTAACCCTCTCTTCCCCGCTGATACACGCTCACGTACAATGCAGTTGATAACGATCCATTGATTCCTGCGGATACACCGTTTTTGTTGACAACGAACTCGGCGTTGCTGGAGTCCTCATCGTCGAGCTCGTCGGGCTTCGGGCTCAATAGTATTGCGAACCAAAGATACTTTGACCGGCCTGAAGTTATTAAGGCTTATCGGGAGCAGCAGAGCATCCAGACACCGGAGTTCTCGCTCTTGTCGGAGGATGCAAGTGTTGGAGGGCGGTTCAGACCTCGGACGTCGGGAGAAGTGGGTCCATGGGTACCGCTTTAATGTGACTACCGAAACTTATATGATCTTCCATTCATCCCAGCATGACTCTATGGACACCTCTGATGCTGCATACGAGAAGCGACATCGAAAATATGAGACTTTCGAAAAACGCCAGCGGTTACGTGAGAAGGAGAAGCTGAAACACGAGCAGTACAAGCTGAAGGAGCGCATTGAGCAACTCAAGGCCATGGATGGGTCTGCTTTCCTCGGCTTGCCTGCCACCTCGTTTTCATTGCCGCCCGGAGCAAGTGAAGACGAGTCGGGGATAACTCTCCCGGGCGCGCACATTAACGGGGCTGCCATCTACAATGAAGGAGAGAGACGTCGGCAGGAGATGCTTGAGGTGGCATCAATACTGGAAGACCGTTACCGGACCCTTCTCCCATCAGCTTCGGACAAGAAGCTCGCAGACCTGAAAGGTGCTAGCAGAGCAAGCAGCGTCAATGCACTATCTTCCGACGTTCATCCACGGGAGGAGTCGATAGTTTCTGGGAGGGGGTCTATCATCCCGGCTTCGCCCAAGCCTAGTGTTCCCTCGATCATCTTGAAGATCAAGGTTCCCCAATTCCGACATAAAGACTATAACGGCCTTCCTCCACCACTCCCAAGCTCCCCTGGAGCTAAGTCGAAGACGTTCTCGCACCCTCACCTCTCACCGACGAAGCCTTTTTCAAACGTTTCGTCAGATACCCGTTCCAGGGCCTCCGAACGGCCTTATAAACGCCCAAGGGCATCATATCTGGAGGACGACGCAGATTCTTCTCGCTCCACACCGGAACGCGCTTCGAAGCCACCGCACTCGAGCGCTGCGCTAAAGACGGAGCCTTGCGTGCTCATGCAATGGGCGCTCCGCAATCGAGCCGCACCAAACGCGCGAAAAACTCAGAGACATGTTACTGCGTTTGGAACGAAGGTCCCGCCGGAGTTAGAAGAGGTCAGGGATTTTGAGATTCCGGAGTGGATACGGCCCCGCTCCCCAACAGTCGTCGGTGATGAGCTACAAGAGTCATTTGTACCTATGGCAGAACAGAGCGTTGGGCTTTAGTATGATATTGTTGCGCAGGGCACCATTTCTTAATTACTTCTGGTGCAAATTCTGCGTTGATAGTGCTTTGTTGTTTATCTTATGTTTATTTGGTCTTCAAATCATGTATCATTGGTACACATTCCCCAATTCTAAAGCATCATTATAGGGAATTGCATCAAATGAAGAAAACGAATGGCTCTGGGGTACCAGTACTACGATTTAAGCTGCGAAGAGGAAACGATATGACTACGCATGCGAAATAACACGTAGATTTTGCTCACCTGGTTTGGTGACCTGTCCAGCAATACCCTGCTTTATAATGTCTAATGCACGGGCTTGCGACTTCACCGAAACACGCCTATTCCGGCCTAGAGCCAAGTGAGCATACTCGGCAGGAAGAAGTTTTGGCTTTGACCCAGTAGGAAGGTAGCTGGTATAGTCGCCGCCCATTTCCCGCGTAAACTGCAAGCGCGCGGCTGCCCGGGACTGCATGGGCGTGACCGCACGCGAAGCAGCGAATAGCTCCGTCAGGTCAGTCACAGGCATAGTAAAGGGAGTTCTGAGCTCCTCAGTCCGTTCCTCGTCGAAGTCTTCTTCGACGAGATCTTCCTCGGCTGTGAGCTCTTCCGACCACTCATCGAGGTCCACAGTCTCGGCCTGAACACTCGTTAACCCTCTGCGTGGTTTACTGGCAGTGCCATTCTTCGCATAAGATTTGGCCGTTTTACCGTTCTTTTCAAATGAGCGCATAGTGCCAGAGGACTTCCTGGAAAGAAGCGACAAGCCCGAAGGGGAGCTTTTGCCGCTTGTAGTTTGTCCGACAGCTGGACCTTCTTTCAACCCCTGCGGCCTCTTTGTCCTGTCGCTTGAGCCTGTGATAAACCATCTGTCATACGCCTTATCATGCTTCACCGTGCAATGCTTACGAGTAAGAATCAGCGAGGGGAGTCTAGGACTACTCTGGGAGTTTTGAGCAGACAGCTTCTTGACGGAGGATTCTGCTGCTTGGGTTTTTGGAGTACTGGCACCTATAGGAGCTTTGAAGTCAGTTCGAACACGTTGTACAGTGTAATCGCGGTACCCACGCGCGAAGATGGCATCCAACGAAAGTAGCTTGTCAGAACTATCGGACTGGGATGTAGTCCCGGCGTTTGCAGCAGAACTACTGCCAGCGTCTGATTCTGAAAGACATCTTATACTTTGCCATTGTCGCAAGCAGGACCGACGCAGGCTTGAGGTAGCGCGAAGCTGCAACATGAAGTGCCAGTAATGACGACCGTCCAAAAGAAAAATAGATAGGTCATGCACGGTTTACCGCATTTGGGACGTATCGGTAGTGTTGCATAAACGACACACACCCACATCTCATACCCGTACTACCACTATCCGGCACTTCCGTCGCGCCCAGGGCCAATGCACCCTTTCCTAGGGCGGCTGATTATCAGCTTTGTGCTGTTTCTGATTTTATTTCCCGTCCTTACTTCTCAGGTCTTCATAATATGGCCGTGGTACGGTCGCGAATGGACAGTCGAGCTCATAACCCTACTTGTGCCGTTCAAGTGAGCAGAATCCCGTGATTTACCGACAAGATGTAACACATCTTGACAGTTTCCTGGCACTTATGTTGCTCTGGAATTACTATCTGTGCATAGTGACCGATCCAGGTCAAGTACCTGATGGATGGGTTAGTGCTTTCAACATGCCATTCTCCTTCAGCTAACGGTGGTTCAGGAGCCGGATTTTGGGTCTGGTGAAGGGTATGAAGTCAAGAAGCTCACAGGAGGGCCTAGATACTGCCGCACCTGCGAAAAGTACAAGCCTCCGAGGTCCCACCACTGTAGACAATGTAATCGGTATGTCGACATATTACTTCGGGAGGAAAGTATGTTAATCCATTATGTAGTTGCGTATTGCGTATGGGTCTGTACTGCTGTTCTCCTTCTCTAAGGCCCTGCTGAATTCGTTCTGTAGACCACCACTGTCCATGGGTAAACAACTGCATCGGCCACTTCAATTATGGCCATTTCCTCCGCTTTTTATTTTACGTTGATGTTACATGCTCATATCACCTCGCCATGGTGACCAGCAGAGTCATGACATCCATGAGCAGGCGATTCTACGATGACCCGTCAGGATTGGAGCTCATCTTCATAGTAATGAACTATGTGTTCTCCGTTCCAGTTCTCCTTGCAGTTGGGGCTTTCAGGTCAGTACCATGTCAACGCGAAGAAAATAGTGCTGATGGGGCTCCAATAGCATATATCACTTCTACAGCTTGATAAGAAACACCACCACGATCGAGGGGTGGGAGAAAGACAAGGCTGCGACTCTCAAACGTCGTGGAAAGATTCAAGAAGTAAGTGCTTTGCCTTTGTGATTGACATCAGGCTGATCTTGTTGTCAGGTGAAGTTTCCCTACGTACGTCTCCTTCTAAGGTTGCAGATAAAACTGTTATAGAGCCTTGGACAGAATTTGGGTGTTCGGAGGAACATAGCCTCTGTACTCGGGAGCAATCCACTCTTGTGGTGCTGTCCTACAGTTCCGCCAGGGACTGGCCTCAAATACCAGCTGTCTGTTGGACATGGTGAGTGGAATGAGCTGTCAGCGTTGCAACAAGCACGACGGAAAGGGATGGACTGGGAGCCTTGACTTCTCTGATCATCCTCGTCCTTGTTTCTGTCAGTATCTGTACCCCTGCCTTCTATTTGTACAACCCAGCGTGAACAAAATCCTAGTGTTGACACTTTTTTCTTACTCAGACCCAGACGCCCAGCATGCGTGGCCACCTCGGGATCCGACTCTAGTGGACCAGCAACCTTTCAAGCTTCCGGATAGCCCATGGACCTATGCAAACGGTGGCGTTAACCCAGATCTTCGGCCTTCCAATGGACGCCTGCGAGCGGGCGACGATCATGCTTCCTCTCAGGCTTACTCTTCGGCTCTTCCACCATACCACCCAGACTTCGAACGACACTCCTACCCCCTCCGGTCTTATTCACCGGACAGTGACGCAGATTACGAGGAAGAGGCGCATGGAGGTGTCAAGGTGCGACGCGGGTCGGAGGGCTACGAAGTCAGGCCTGTAAACAGGGAGGAGATGCTAAGGGAGTACATACAGAGCCAGGTTGGTGAGATGGGGAGATACCAGGTTTACGAACCTGAACTGGAGTCCGAGACAGATCATGAGCAAGGGCTAGGATACGAGACTGACCTGGTGTCTGATGATGATAGACCATTGGGACTTAGGAATTGATCCCTCGTTATGCACATGGACATGCAATAGACACCTTTCTTTCAGGAGGCTCAAATCACTAATAGCTTTGTATTGTAGAAGTTTACAACGGACCGATACACCATTAAGTAGTACGCGAGTAGATAGCGGGAACGAAAGCGAGAGCAAAGTTGATGAAGAAACTGGACTAATCAGGCTATGCACTTTTCCATGTACACCTTCCAAACGTGCCCGCCCTTCTCTCCGATTTCTAAGACATTCAAACCAACCTGCAGCTCCATATCCCACACACCTTCTTGATCTGGTTTTTGCGTGATAAGTGTGCCATTCAAGACAATCTGGATGCCTTCACGCGTAGGAGTGGTCGCTTTCTGAGCCTTCTTTAGAGCAAGATCGACTTTCTTTGCTGCAGCCGCAGCTCTGGCTTTCGCCTTGGGATTCTTTGGCGGGCGACCACGACCACGTTTCTTCGGGACGGGTTCCGGCTCTTCCTCTTCCTCCTCTTCGGCAAGGTCATGAGTGTCCCCTTCCTCGTCACTGCTATCTCGGTCTTCGTCTCCGAAGAACTTAACCTCTCCAACAGACAGGGCCTTCTCGCCCTGGCCAAGTCTCATCGCCCATGACTTGACACCATCACGATGGTCCAACCAGAACGGCCGTCCACGGGGTCTCGTAGTGATGAAAACCTCTTTCAAGAGCCGGTGACCACTGAGCGACGGCGCAGGGGATCTTGAGACCGACTGAGCGTTACGTATCTGATTGACTGGTGTAGTGACCGCAGAAGTGGATGTGGATGTGGATGGTTGAGGAGGAACGACAGGCTGCGTGGCAGGATGATAAGCAGCGTTGGGATAGTGATGTGTATATTGAGCGGCAGGTGTGTATGGAAGAGGCTGAACGGCAACTTGAGGGGAAGGTGCAATAATCTTCGGCGGTGCTGGTGTAGCTGTGGTGTTTGTAGCTGGAACGGGTGTGGGTATACGAGCAGCAGAAGCCGCGGGAGCAAGGGGAGTAGCTGAAGTAGACGTGGGCGTGGGCTTTGGAACAGCGGGAGGAACAATAGTGGCAGGCGGGGCGGTTGAAGTAGAAGGTGCCTGGGGTAACGATTCGGGCGGGTGAGCAGGATTCTTGGTTATTGTACCCGAGCCGGGTAAACGGAGCGTCAGAGAACTGGATGATGCTGCGTGATCTTGAACCGGTTTGGCATCTCCCGAAGGATGCACAGTACTTGCAGTCGTTCCACCTGCTGCGGCACCAGGCACCTTCAGTCTAATCTTCCCCGATGGCTTCGAATACCTGGCAAGAGCATGTGGAGGCGGTAAGTCGGCCATTAACTGACGAAAGTAGTCCTGGGACAAAAATGAGCATTAGGAGGGTAGCTGATCATACTGACTTGACTGACCCGGAGTGTAACGGCGTCTTCCCATATTTGACTATGATCCTGGTTGAATGCCAGAGCGTTCGAAAAGACCAATTCCACTTCATCAGCAAACTCCTCCGAGTTTGTGTATTCCTTCCGTTTGAGGCGTTTCTATGAACACCATAAGTGCCGATTGCGCTGAAAACCTAGGATTTGAAACATACGAAAATGTGTTCGAGACATATCGGTCTCTTGATTTGCTTATAGTACGAGGGGTAATCTTTCTTGGACGGCATTTCCATGAATACGTCGGAAAGGATGCGATGTCTGAACGATATAAGCTTGATAAACCTTCGAGGCAACTAAAATAAGGTGGTACTTACGTCTCCTCATCTGTTTTCTCTACAACTTTCTGGAGTCTTGCTTTGAGAAGCCGGTTCATGTTAGGAGGTTTGTTCTTCTTCTCGCCGTCATCTCCCCCTCCTTCAGCCTTCTCCTCGCCGTTCTCATCCGCGTCGGCCCCTTTCTTGACTTTCTTGCCAGTCATCTTGGTGTACTCCTTGTTCGCCAATTTCTGAGATGAATACGGATGAGTTCGAAGTGCACACGGAAAGTAAGCAAGGATACTCACAAGTAGGAACTTGGCGTCCAACCAAATCGGACTATCTTTCATATTGTATCGTTTGGCATTGGTAAAGCATAGCTCAAAGTCCTGCCGAACGTCATCGAGCGAAGTATAGCTTCCTTGGTCTACTTTCTTCTTGATATCATCCAAGCATATCGGTTGGGCGATAAAGTCATAGTAGTCTGGATAATGGCGTTTTGAAGGCAAACGCAAGAACGCTAGGGAGCATATGTTGCCTCTGTAAGTTGTGTTTTTCAGCCATAAGTAGAACAATAGTCGGAAAAGTTAACAAGCTAGGCGGCGCTCAAGTTGGGTTTGTAACGCACTCTTTATTGACTGCATCCTTGACCATCTGCCACAACTTTGTTGCCTGTTCCTTCAACACGTTCGAAGCAGAATTATCCCCGCCATCAGCACTGTGCATTGTTGTATCACCATCGCTTGTATTTGCTGTCGCTGCTAGTTGCGCTGTTGAGGCCGTCGCTTGTCCAGGAGCCACATCCTTGCGTCGCTTCGTCCGTGGGCCATCCGTGTCAACGTCTCCAGCCAAAGGCCCTAATTCTCGCTTCATCGTCAATAAAAAAAGTACTCGAAGCTAGTATCGGTATCCTCAAGTAAAATTTCTTGGAGCTGGGGGGGATGGCGGCAAACTGCCCATTATCTTGCACAAAGCGCTCGATTACCTCGCTCAACCTCGGGATTAACGGGCGTGTACATCACGTGACCAAACGAAACACCCTGACGCGACGCGTATATAGCACTTTCCTCGGCGCTACTACTTATCTCCAGTAGTTGATTGAGTACGACAATCAAAACTTCCTGTACATGCAGACTCCAAAATATCATGAGCCTAAAGGTACGCTAGGTAACTTGTATGGACGTGAAGAGCTTTGAATGCCACAGGCCTCCTTAGTATTGATGCTTTCTTAGTCGAATTTTAGAGAAGAATGGAAGGACGACCGACCAAGGGATCATCGTAGACCTTTCCGACATAAAAGAGTTTCACGTCCCATACAGACCACATGAGGGTGATGTACTCATTGGCTATCTCCCACTGTAGACAGACTATCCACAAGCTCTCTCACTTTCCTCACGGCATCCCTGTCGGTTCTCCAAACACCCCATTCTCCAGCTCCACCTACGCCCATTCCCATCCCTTCACGTCGGTGAGAAGATGCACCATCCACCCATTTACCGCCGCTGAGGTGAATCTCCTTCAATCCATGCGGGAGAAGAGCCTTGCACAGCGCCGGCACTGTCGACGCGTTTATCCCAGAGCCAGGAAGGACACCTATGGGCGTATAGCGGGCGGATTCAAGCAAGCTTGCCAAGGTTTCTAGTGCTTCATCCGAAGTTGCGCTTTGCCCGTGGCCACTTCCAGTGATGGGAAAGATAAGAATCGTCGACTCTGAGGCCTGTCAGTAGGAAAGCACAATACCTCGTCAACACTCTCGTTATCCCCTGGATTTTGGATAGCTTCCCAAAGGCTTGGAGCATGATTAGAGGGAGCAACATTCCAGTACAGTTGTTGAACTTACCGTCCTTCGGATCGGGAGTCATGTCAAATGCCCTGTGGAAACAGACTTTGTACATGGAGTAAATGACCAGTCTTTCGCACAACAGCATTATTGATGTTACCTTCGAGAGGTTTTGCCACAGAGACAAGTCTAGTGTCGCTGTCAATATCATTCTTGCTGGTAATGGATCGGGATATCTACCGCTGCACTTGTTCGACGTCGATCGTCCCATCAGACGTGAGCACGCCTAAAACGACGCCTTGGACGCGACATTCTTTGAAGGCGTTGATGTCTTCGAGCATGACTCCTAACTCATCTTCGCTATACACGAAGTCCCCTGTGCGGGGTCTGACCATCGCCTTCGGCAAGGTTTTATGTTATCGATTAGCCTGTATAGAACCTCGGAGACTCACCATTATGGGGGCATCTACAGCTCTTTGTACGGCTTTGAGTAAACCGATACTTGGTGTTGTACCTCCACCGAGACCAAGATTACCGCATAACTCGATGCGGTTTGCTCCCCCTTGGACTGCCCTGCGAGCGAGGAGTTAGCATCATAATTATTTGTCTCTTTCCATTGGCTACGAACGCCAAAGCTGATTCAACGGAATCAACGCAAACTTCGATTGTGAGTTTCAGAAGCTGATCGCGAGTAGAAACTGCCATGTGCACGTGGGTCGCGAAAAGAAGTTAGTGGTGGACACTTTGCCAGAGGTGGCGGAAGTTGACAGAGTCGGCACAGTTGATAGGGGTTATTCCTGTCCAGGCATTGTCACTGTTCTTGCTGTTTCTTTGATGGCGCCGTGGAGCGAAATGGGTACTTAGAGCCGAGGTTAAACATGCAATAAGACATCATGATGCCCAAGCTAGAGTTCGTATAAAAGACAAGTGATATATAATCATACACAGGCAACCCACCAACCAGAGAGCGAAACAACGAATACCAAACGTCGAGCAAAGTCCAACACAGTTACAACAATGGCCGAGTGAGTTGTTCTCCATCAATCCATATCCTCGTAAAACCTGATCATCTTTCCCACATCCGGACACAGAGCTAACCGTACCCTCTCAGTATCTCCGAAAATATTCTGTCCCTTTAGTTCAACCCACGCGCCAAACGCGCTGTTAAATGGGTGAGAAGCGCCTTTCGCAACGCTTCCTCCTATTAAGCCACAAGTACTTGCTCGGATAATCCTGGCCATATTGTCCTTCTGTATGGACCACTTCAGTTGGCGCACCACCGGTAAAAGGGAACGGGAGAACGAAAGTGTGGACGACTCGATGTCTGGTAGGACGTGAGAAGAATAGAGCGATTGGAGGGTATGGGGCGCAGAAAGTCGAGTGCGGAGGTGAGCAGAGAGGAGAACTTTGGTGTGGCGTTTCTGTAGATGCTGACCACTCTCGTATTGTTTCACCGACTACATTGACGCCTTCAGAATACAAAAATTACAGGCCTCAAGTCAGCACACTCACGTGAGGAGAGTAGAAATAGGCCCCTGCGCGCCATCTTCGCTCAATCTGGATCCCTCGCATGACACCTCGGTGCACAAGCTCCGGAACAGTCGGTCTTAGGAGAATTCCCTCTGGGCTCTTTCCGAAGAGCGAGTGATCCACACGAGAAGGGGCGACAACAAGGAGGCGCATGCGTTGGAGAACTGGGTCGGCTGCTAGGAGCGCTAAATTAACACTAACATGAGACAGTGAAGCGAGGTCTGGAATATCAAGAAACGACACTAGACAAATACATCCAAGTCAAGGTCATTAAAGTCAGAAAATGTAAGGGGGTCAACCTTGTGAACTGGGACTCACATATGTGGAGAAGTGTCTCTTGAGGTAAATCCAACAACATGGCAAGAGGTGAAGGGTTTCTTGTTACAAACACACACACGAAGGGTGACTATATATGTGGGCAGAAAGGCTGGAACCGCAGTGACTGCAGTGTTAGCAACGAACGGCAAAGTACCCGTGCAGTAAACATCGAGCTGACAGACGACGTCTGACTCAGCACCTGTTTCACTTCCCGCGGCGTTATACCACGGTGATCCAATTCGTTCAGTGTTAGGTTAGTTCGCAATCTGTCAGTTAGAGGCTTGGAGCTTGTTGTTTGGGAGGAGGTACGGGATCCACTGATCAAACACCAAAGAACAGACTGGTCCCTGACGTCAGAGCGAAGCATCGCAAACTGCACATCTCAAATCAAATGCATAACTGCAGAACAAAGTAAAAAAAATGAAAACTCCATGGCAGCTGAGCGAATGGGCTTGTACGTTTTGATCTTCTCCAGCTTCAAGCCTGAAGAACCGGTGAAAGAGTAGGGGGTACACAATAAGAAAATGGCAGGGCGCTGCTTGTCACGGCCAGCGATCATGGTATGATGTATTCTAGAAAATGCGATACGGGAAGCTTGGACAGTCCTCGAATGGGTGACGAAGAAGCCAAACGGCAGAAGTGGAAGGAAAAGGGGGGTTGTAAGCAGGAATCAATCCGATGAAGTTCCGAATGAATGAAAACAATATAAAACAGAGCGGTCGACCACCATGCCTACTCACATCGTCGACGTCGTCTTCTCAACGTCAATACGAATACCAGAAACACCCAATACCTCACTCACGTCACTTCCACTTCCACGCCTAGCTGCGAATCCCATCTCGATGGCGTTATAGGCAGGGGCGGGGCTCGCGTGTTCAAGGGAACCAAGGGTCCGTGAGCTATCCCCGGCGAAACCCATTCCCGACTCAAAATGCATCTCGTCAAGTTCGACGTCTGGGGCCTCGATATCAGGGTGGATGCTCCCGATAGTGCTGAGCATGACGTTCGAGGCGATCGTAGACCCAGGTCCACGGTGACGTGTCCCGAACCCGCCGCGCTTCGTGTGTGGCGGCCCGTTAGAGCCGCCGCTCACTCCAGACTTGGTCGCGAAGGCACCGACGCCTGTCCCCTCGGAGTGAGATACTGTCTCTGCGCCTCGCTCCCTCAGATCGAGTATCTGATGGAACATTAGCAGGGCTCATGGCGACGAAGAAACATAGCGTACAAGACGACACGCAAGCAGTGGTGCCATCATGACACTAAGGGGAATGTTGAGCGCCGATATAACCTGGCGTGGCCTAAACGGTATATAAAAAATTAGCACTAAACCACACTGTAGAAGGGGAGCATCTAGCGCACTGGAGATAGAATATCCCATTGATCTGTCATAGCAGATTAGGCTTTTTCTTCGTAGACCAAGTCCGTTTTACGCTTACCAAATTGGCAACAGAGATGAGGATGTAGTAAAAGACACCTTGTATAATATGGTAAGCTCGCGCGAGACCAAGGCACATAGATGCATGATTTACCCTCTCGAAGGAAAGTCTGGATGAGTTTGCTGCTTGGTCCGCCGTTTCTGATGCGAATGTGGAAAGCCTTCCAAACGGTGATGGCCGTGACGACAGTATCAAATAAAAGGGGGGCAATCTAGTGGCCCTTTGAGCGGCCATATTCAAACATTATGAAAGAGTGTCCTACGAAAAAGCCTGTGTGGAGTATAGTTAGCTCAATGCGTCAGCCATCCGACACGTCCTTACCGAGGAGATGCGCGGAATGAGGTTTTGATGCAGGAAAACACGGCCCCTGGTCCTGGTTTACGACATCAACAGCCAGATCGATAAAACAATTTACTACTCACATAGGGAGGGGTCACAAACGGCAAAACTGTGTTTGCGATTAGTATAGTGTGATCGAAGCCGGAAGTTTGGAGACTAACGGTCCATCTGCGAAGTATCGACATAGAGTTGATATGCAACGACGCCAGCCAGCGCGCACATAAGTCCGACGAGAAGGTATATATTGCGATTGAAGAATGCGTATGTTCGGATGAGTAGAACGGCTGGAGAATAATTGGCATCGTCAGCACCGGAATTTCTTACCCAAGAAAAATACTAACACTCAGATCCGACCTGATTCCACATCGCTAGCGCGACCGGTATCTAGGGACAGTTCAAGGGGCAATTCTAAAAAATGTCTTGCGCGTACGCACCTTGAATATTTTCTCGCACACCTCCTGTGTATGATTGGTGACAAAAGCGAACAAGAGGTATGGGACAACTGCAATAACCCAGTAACTAGTTGCACATGTCAGCGTTTGGGGCCGATTTAGATTTGGGTTATGTCTGGCGTACCGACAGAAAAGATATGCAACTTTGACCGGTGTCCAGGAGGTCTTCCATATCTGAAAGCATCGTGAGGGGAGCTCCTGACATATGAGTGAAGGGTACATGCGAAACGCCACTCTCTTGGTAGGCTGATGATCCAATCCCAAACGACCACGGCATCTGGCGATCTCGGATATGCATCAGCACGCATATATGTAGCGAATTGCGACTTACACATGCCTAGACCAACCAGCCGAAATATATCAGTTCCGCGCTCAAGAAACCAGTCTACCTCACTCACAACAGAAATAAACCTGTGTACTGTTAGAGAACTGTGAGCCGGAGGACAGGAAGCGTTTGGACAACAACCTACACGTAAATAAAGTGTTGAGCGGTTTCGATTGTGTCCCCCATGATGTGATAGCGAAACAAAAAGGAGAGAAAGCAACAAAATCGTAAACTAATGGGAACGGGGGATACTGGAATGGATTGAAGTGAAGATGGTGGTTGTGAAGACAAGAGAGGGGGGAGGGACAGGTCAGAAATGCTGAGGGAAGTATGGCCGGATTGGAAGCACGCCGGCTTCTCCAAAAGTGAATCCAAAGGAATCCATCTTGTCACCCAGGTGAGCGGGGCCAGACATCTCAGCCACAGCGACATTGTCCCATTATGGTCTTGCCTTCCCGAAGCTACACTCGTACCTCAACCGACGACTATCGCGCAATGCGAATCAGTACTTGATGCTGCCGTATCGCGCATCTTTTGACTAAACCGGTGGATGAACTTCCACCATGGCCTGGATATCCGCATCACAAGCATACCCATTGGTCGAGTACGGCAATGATCACCTTGATTGTGACTGCTCCGTTCCTTATCGGGGCCATCCCGTACACAAACAGGCGCCGTCTCCGTTCTCGGAGAAGCAACATTCGCTTCGGGTAGCCTGGCGATGGTCAAGACACCGCGTGTCACCTCAGCGATTCGTGAAGTCCGAGTCGCCAACTCTTCGCGTCGCGTTCTTTAACGGGCAAGGCCGCGGGCCTGGCACGAATGCTGTTTCCGATCAGTCACGTGGTCTGCGGAATTACGCTTCCGAACGTTCAAGCAACGTCAACACCCGCCACCAACTTGAAGCAAGGCCGTACGAAGTCACTTAACCTGGGCTCTTTGCTGTTGTCCAGAGACTATAGCATACCTAGATTATGGCTTCTAGCTCTCAAACGTTGCGTCTGAGGCGCCCCGAAGCCCAAAAGCAAGTCATACCCCAGCCAACCAGGCACTCAGGTATTCTTCAGGATCAACTTCGCAGGTATGGTTTATGGCGGTCATTAATGCGACCTTCTAACCGGCTACTAGGGCTGCTCGGAGACCATGGAACCCAGACTTCTCTACAGCTGTTCGAATTCTCCTGCTCGTTCGGGTAGCGGGGGCAATGTACTCTAATATCCAAGACTGCGATGAAGGTCGGACTTTTATCGACACTAGTTTAATAACTACTGAGTAGTTTACAGTCTTCAACTTCTGGGAACCCCTGCACTACTTGGATCATGGTCATGGATTCCAGACCTGGGAAGTTACGCCCACCTTCGCCATACGAAGCTGGGCGTATATTTTGTTCCACCTGCCAGCTGCTCGACTGCCCTCCTCCCTTGGGCTTGGGAAAGTAAGTTGGCTCGTTACTGAAGAGTTCCTTAGCTGACGAAATCTCAGAGGCCCGCTTTCTTTGCCGTCCGGATCTTCCTCGCTGTTGTATCCACTCTTTGTGAAGCTAAACTGTGCCGCACTGTTGTAGAGAAGGTTAACGAGAGAGCTGGTCGCTATCTGTTCTTTATGCTTCTGTTCAATGCGGGAATGTGGAATGCTACAGCAGGTAATGGTCGTCCTCACGTTCCGATGCATCAGCTCACGTCATCCCAGCATTTCTGCCGTCCTCTTTTGCTATGTACGCAACCACACTTGCGTTTACCTTTGCTCTCGAGCCGGCAAGTGCGAACAGCGGAAAGAATACGTTATGGGCCACTTTACTTTTTGCTGCCGGAAGCGTTGTAGGGTGGCCATTTGCACTGGCTCTTTCGTTGCCTTTCGTGTTTGAGCAGTTGTTTGTCCTGGGTGGCGATAAGGTTGGCTCCGCTGCACGGGGCAGTTGGATGATTGCCCGATGGCGACGTCTTATTCTGGCGGGCCTTGTCGCGGCTCTCATTTTCGTAAGTTTCACTTCGTCTCTACGTAGTTACGTTGACGTAGCGGAAACCCAGGTTCCAGTTATTTCCATCGATAGCGTGGCTTACGGGCAATGGGCAATTGTACCCTGGAATATCGTTCAATACAATATTTTCGGCGGATCTGAACGTGGCCCCGACCTATACGGCACATCCCCGTGGCACTTCTACGTCATGAATCTCCTGTTGAATTTCAACATCCTTTCCGTACTTGCCTTCGCCTCACTGCCCTCTCTCGTGATTACCTACCTCGTGGACCGAAAGCGCCTCGGGCTCACGAAGCCAGGACCGGATCAAAGTTCGCCATTCACCTTGCTTGTGCTGCGGCTTGCCCCGCTGTATCTATGGACTGGAATATTGACAGCCCAGGCACATAAGGAGGAACGCTTCATGTTCCCAGCGTATCCTCTGATATGTTTCAACGCCGCTATTACGACATACCTTCTGCGCGGATGGATGGAAGTCGCGTACGTGTCAAAGACAAAATCCTCGTTCCGGGTGCGTGAGTTTCCTTACTGTATCTATTTCGATTTTCATTTACCATTACCTCATTCTCTGCGTCCACTGCAGGCATCCCGATCGATTATCTTTAGCATGGCAACTCTCTTCGTCGTTGTCGTATCGGGGCTGATCTCCGTCTCCCGTATCCTGGCGTTATGGCACTACTATCACGCACCACTTTCCATTTTCAATCGTCTCGAGGCATTTGAGCTGCCTCGTCTGCTCAACGATACTGGGCTTATGCCACCTTTACCCGCTGGCATGGAAGAGGGCGATCGACCAAGCATCGACCTTACTCCACTGAAACACTTTGACCTGAGAGTGTGTCTCGGAAAGGAATGGTATCGTTTCCCGGGACATTACCTCGTCCCCGACGAGGTCTCTGTAGACTTCGTGAAGAGCGAATTTGAAGGCCTGCTTCCTGCCCATTTCCAGGCTGCCAAGAATGACCCCTGGTGGGACAGGAGAGGGTCCAAGGTTGCTCCAGCTGGCTTGAACGACCGCAACATGGAAGTTCAAGATTATTATGTGTGTACTTTTACCGGAATAAGCCTTGTCTAATACTTAACGACCTCGAAGGTTCCGGTAGAGACGTGTGACTACCTTGTGGACCTCGATTTCCCCCTGCACCCCTCCTCATCCACCTTCGAGCCTCGGTATGCAGTCGATGAAAAGACCTGGGAACGGGTCGTATGTCTGCCATTCCTTGACGCTTCACGGTCGTCGCTTCTAACGAGGACGCTGTGGGTTCCTGGGAATTGGTGGCAGAGCAGAAACGAGTTTGGGGACTATTGTCTGCTGAAAAATAGAGAAAGAGTAGGCTCAAAGGAGCATGACTTTGACGCGCGTGCACAGGATCAGAAGTAGTAGTCCACAAACTTCGGCGGTGCGTGCTGTAGTACTTTAAATTATGAAGTCGCTTGCTTGTGCCATATACCACTTCTCACCTTATTGGGCTGGAGGCTGACATTTAGTACTTTATGGGGCTGACACCTACTCCTGAAGGTAGACCTGCTCTCCTCACTCTAGAGTTTGACCACGATACAATATTTGCTGACGATGGTGTACTCGACGCACGTTCGGCTGACGTGCACCTCTTCAGACTTGTGCATCTTAGCTGCCTCCCTGCTGCCGCCATCCCCGATCCTAAAAGCGGACGATTTGCTGGTCTCGTGTACCTCGGGGGAAATCCCGATTCTCTTGGATTTCAGTATTATAGCAACTCACGACTTCCCCTCGTCATCTTCTCAGGAATTTACGCAAACATGTAACGCTCCGGAGCAACTCCAAGAGAGTTTCAGCATCGAAACTATAGGAACATTTGGACCTACCACCAAGAACCACGGAGCGCTGAAGAGAAACACGTCTGGGGTTCGCGTAACGTCTCCCTGGAGTTCGCAAAGCCCAACTAGCGAGCCAAGGTCAGATGGGGTGTTCTTAATTCCCGACCCAGCAGAGCCCCCCGAAGCCGAATCCCCCGACAATTTATTGCTCTTGTCCCCACGCATGCTTTCCAGTTTGGGGAGATCCTCACCTCCCAAACCTCAAAAAGACCGCCAGCACGAATATGGATCCTCCCCTCCTCAACCCAGGACCATCCTGGGAAGCATGGGGAGACAAACACAGAACACCGACTTGGGGGCGCTTCAAGCACCTTGTCTTCCAAAGGGAGATGCTGTGAAGCAACCTGTCATACCACCCACGCTCAAGGAAAATGACGACCAGTTTCTGACGATTACCACATTCCATACGTACTCCACATTACCCACTCCGCGCTTCGCGCTTCCATCTCCGTCACCGTCTGTAGACCTGATCTCACCCACTTCTCCAACTCGGCGGCAACGACTCCGCCGGCCCCTTGAAAGAACTGGTGCCGTCCGCTTTCATGGCCGTCCTAGGTCTCCCCGATCACAAGACGCTGACGCAGAATTTGACGCGATGCACACCAAACCAACCACTCTCGCTGCAAACAGTGCTGTAGCTCCTTTGTGGCAGCTGTCTGACTCGCGGTCCAGTTTGTCAGTGAGGTCTTGTCCGTCCACCTGTCTTACGTGGAGCCCGGCCTCCATTGCAACGTATTCATTCGCAAAGTTCATTGCCCTGCCGGAGGACTTGTCGTGGCTGAAGCATGTGACCATCGAGCTGTGGATCGATCAAGAGGGGTTTCGTGCAGTCAGGCCATCTATGCAACTCATGGGATACTCCCCACGGTCACGATCACTGCATCCATATGGCACCATCGACAATACTGGCTCCGACCTCACCGCAGGGGTTGCAGAATTCATGCCAATGAAGAGGGAGACGTTCGCTTTCCACTATGCAACTCTCGACGGTCCGCCGACGCTCAGGACGTTGACTGTGTGTGGTGAAGAGTCTCGTGACTACATTGCAAGGCAGGCGACTCTCAGCGTCAAGTCCAATGGAGTATACACGGTGCTTGGAATGGAGACCTTTTCGATCGCGACGCCCAGTTATGACGGCCATGGCTCTCGCTCTGAGAACGTGAAACTGCGCTGGAAATTCGATTACCTCGTTGGCGACCGCAGGGTGGATGCCTCCGGGAAGACGCTCCCAGGGGAGAAAACACTGACACCCTTGACGTTCTCATGTTCGCCTTACCTACTCCATCCACTCCAAGGAAAGAAAACGGGGTTGATGCACATTGTGAAGAAGAACCTCGTTCCCAAACTAGCATCCGAAAAAGTGGAGCCACCCATGTGCCCGCTGAGCAGTAAAGCGCCACCTCGACACTCCCGTCACCCCTCGACTCGAAGGGGCCCGAGCACACATACCCGATCACGCTCAGATGCCTATGCCAAGATTCAGCTGCGCAAGGAGCCGATGTTGGATTGCTCTGGTCCAAGCTCGCCACTAGGAGCTGGAGAGCGAGGCCGTGGTACCGGCCAGATGCAATATACGCGACGACGCAGAGCATCCTCTGCTGGAGAACATAGCTTGCCTCCAATGAAGGAGTATGCGCACGTAGGGCCTGCAGCACTCCGGCGACCTCCAATGGCCACGCACATGATGCCTCATGCCGAGCTCTTAAGGATGATCACCCCCGCTAAATAACAAACAATGTCGCGTACCCTGGTATGAGCTCAGGCTGCCAAGGCCCTCCTCCCTAAATACCCGTTCGGTACAAGTAACCCATGAACATTACCTTCATGTTGTTACACGTATATCCCTGTCCATATACTATTTATTCTCTGATAATCATGAGCGTACACACCTGTGCATACATTTCTTGCTGTGTCTTGCTTACCCGGTAGACCGCGTGCAGGAGGCTGGGCACAAGCGAAGCCAGCCCCTGTGCGTTATGTCAGTCACGTGACCGCCGCCTTGATTACTACTTTTCATTCTCCCGGCTCCCCCTTCTCGTCCACAGTACACACATATTAACCTCCTCAGACTCGGAAAGAAATGTCTATCACGCACTTGAAGTCCGTCTCCGAGCTCAATGGAATCCTCTCCAAGTCGAGCGATAAGCTGTCAGTAAGTATACCCTCGCCAACACTGCAACTCAGCTCATGGTATTCCACTGCGCCACGTACAGGTGATAGACTTCCATGCAACCTGGTAATATTCCCGTTTTGCATGGGATTTCTGGAGAGAATCTGAACCAATAAACAAGGTGTGGACCATGTCATGCAATTGCACCTACATTTGAGGCCCTGGCGAAGCAATACCCTGGGGTCAACTTCTTAAAGTGTGACGTTGACGCTGCAAGAGATGTTGCAGCTCAGTACAAGGTTTCGGCCATGTAAGGAGTCGTTATGCTACTATCTCAGGAGACTCGGCTCATCGTTTGTATTTCTAGGCCAACTTTCATCTTCTTGAAGGGCAGCAGCCAAGTACACATGATTCGGGGTGCTGACAGGATGTGAGCTTTACAATCCAAAAGAATACACCATGCACACGTATTGATCATTTTGTTGTCGATAGGGGACTGCAGAACGCTCTCAAACAATTTGCGTCGTCCGCGTCATCATCCGCCGGTGCCTTCTCAGGTAAAGGCCAAACCCTCGGAGGATCTTCGTCATCAACACCGTCACCCAGAGACGTGTCAAATAGCGCCTCATCCGCCTGGTCAAACATGAACCCGCAAGTCAAGGTCCTTCTGGGCTTATTAGCAGTATATGTGTTCTTTTGGGTAATGTAAGATAGAAGGACTACAACGATATTGGTACATCCGATCCAGTGTTAGCCAGGTCTGGGATTATACGGAAACAAAGACACTGCGTGCGAACAATTAGTTGGTGGAGTGTGCCGCCATTAGAACCCTACGGCTAAAATGAGCCCGACACCTTAAGCACCGTAGACGGAAAAGTTGCTTACTGCCCCAACCCATTGCCTGGAATGCCTGTCGTGCTGCTTCTTCTTTCGCCACCTTCTGGTTCCTGCCATTCCCTGTGCCTTTTAGCACGCCGTTAACTGGAAGCCCAATCAGTACTCTACATAGTAGAGGTGAATGTAAACACTCACCGAGGCACTTGACCTGCCAGCGAGGCTGGTGAGGGGGACCTTCAGATTCACTTTCCCAATTGATAATAAGACCACGCTGGGAGCAAGTCTGGTTGAACAATGCCAGCGCATTCACCGACGGCGTATTCCCGGTCGGTGTACCTGGCATAGGAGGTGGGGGCGCGCTAGGCGGTACGGGCGTCACAGATGCGGAGCTCGAGCTGTAAGGGGGTGGAGACTGTGGAAGGGGGATATTGCTAGCAGGGGTGCTTCCTGGTGCCTGAGGTGGTTCGACCTCAGGGTTTAAAAGACGACTGATCCAATCGAGCACCACAGGTAGGCCTTTCTGCACATATACAGCTCCGACGTAAGAGTTGAAGAGACGGCGAGATTCCTGTCGATCGTGAGTAATATGGCTGGAAACAATCGGTATCCTTACCTCAGGCTGGTCCAGGATTTGGGGATTCTCTACGTTTCGTACCTTGTTTTTCAAGGAATACACGGCCAACCACTGTGCAATGTGGCCATCGTCAAGTAACTGTTCATGTTTCTCCTATCAAGGAGTGCAGTGAGCTTTTGTCTTTGAGATGGAGAAGAATTGGCGGCGCACCGATAACTCAGACGCGGGTAGATGAGGTTGTCGAAAAAATAAGGAATACATAACCACCATGTTAAGAATGGAGCCTCCAAGCTCAGCCAAGCGCTCAGCACCCCCATACTCGCTGTTATCAGGGAGTGTCATCGGGGTTCTGCTCGATTGGCGGGAGAAGACATCGAGAAGGAGATCGCCATCGATGGTGGGAAGTGGTGGGATGCTGCTCATGATTGTGATTCAAGGTAGAACGGTAGGTGGGGTGCTACTAGACACGGTGGTACGTCACTGGCACTGTCGCTGATAGCAAGGTTATATAGAGAAAACACTAGAAGAATACAAGATGCACGTGTCTGCGCTAAATTAAGTTGATCGATACAGGAGGCGATATACCATACAGCGTATACAAAAACTTACTGTTCTGGTATTGAGGGGCACGCCTTGCTCACAATCTGATAATTGAAAGGAGTAGTCGATGATCCAGAGTGGCCTGAGCGTCGCTGAGGTCACTACGGTGCCGAATACGCCTCAGTGATGAGATTCGCAGGAATTTTTCTGTCCGATTTTGAGTGACGAAAAGGTAGATCCCCTAATATATTTGCCGGCGTTGATGTCGAAGGGCTGTCTCCAAGAGGCGCTCGTTTAAGCGCTCGAGAGCTCATTGTGGTCACGTGTTTGAGTGCTCTTTGACACCGCGTCTTGGAGGCTTGACAGCTTGAACAACTACCACGTCCTCCAAAGCTTGTATTCTGGCTTTTTGTTACTTCGTACAAGATATCCATTACAAGTGGTTGCTTTAGCAAGGAATCGTTGAAAAAATTGAGCGTGGGGCTTACTTTCCATGGCTGCTGAAAAGCCACCACCGCCTGCAGCGCAACCTCTAGTACCGGAGCGTTTCCTTGACATACCATCACAACGTCTCTACTATCTTAGCTTGGGATTTTTACTGCAGGTGAGCCCGTCCAGATATTTGTGCTTCTGTCGCCACCTGTGCAGGTTGTTCCGTATGACCGCATACTGACATCTTATCCGCGAGTAGGCTGTTAAGGTCCTTGATGTGTTTCAAAATCTATTCGCATCAGATACTCCGACACACTACGGCAGGAAATGGTTCTGTCTCGACTTTGCTTATGTTGCAGTCCTGTCCCAGCTACGAATACCGCGCTTAAAGTATAGCAAAGCGGTTGTGCTACTGCAAATCCTTTCTCTTTGGTTCCTTGACGGACTACTGTTCGGTGGCATAAGCCTAAACCTGGGGGGCCCAAACTCAGCCGGATATCAAGGAATCCCAAGTGCGTTGCCTTTTCACGTGTGTCGAAGTTGTTGGCTGACCAAATGTTGCGCAGATCGACCTGACCTATCCTCGACTCCAGAACCGTTCCGCTTAACCGACATCCTCACCCCTTCCGGCCTTCTCTCCATTTTCTCGGACTCTACCCGTGGAGATCAACACTTACTTGGTCAACACACAGTGCGCATGTCTCCCATTAGCACAGCTCACCTAAATCCCGACGCGCATACCTTTTGTCTCTCGCCTCCTTCGGACACCGTGCTCATTCCTATCCTCGTGAACAACACCACTCCAGCCAATGTTCGGTACTCGTTCACGCCTTTAACTTATGTCGAGGGAAAATCTGGTACCGGTCGCGTCGAGCACGTCGAGCTCAGCACCAAAGACCTAAAGGTTATTGAGCAGGCACGCCTCGAAGGTCTCCAGATGGTTCGCACGGTCAATTACAGCCCTGACTCCAGCGAATATGATGAGTACGATGACGATGATGACGAAACGCCATCTTCGGAGTCTCACCTGCAAAAGACCCAGTCACTAGCACACATACGCGTGACTAAACCAGGTACTATCCGGCTGGACAGGGTGCTCGATAGCTCGGGTGTTACTGCCAGGCTCGTTCACCCCGTTGAAGTCACCGTTGTCCCCTGTCCAACAGCGCAGTACACCGACGATTCGCTCTCTACGCTCGAGAACACCGTTCGCTGCGCTGGTGACGGCTCAGACGTGGATCTTACTATCGACATTCGCGGTGTACCACCTCTCAGCCTCCGATGGTCCAAGTACGTCAACGAGAAGAAGGAGAGCTTCCTTGTAGAGGGTATTGAAGACAGCAGTGCTACACATCGTCCACACGGAGATTCGCGCGACGTCGTCCGATCAGCTTCCAAGGTTCCGCAAAAGCTCAAAGTTCCCCTGTCCCAATCGGTGGATTCTCTGGGGCGGGTCACATTTGTCCTCGAGAGCGTGATTGATGGAATGGGAAACGTCGTCCCACTCGATCAAGGCGCCGCGAGCGAGGCGCTTCGCCATCACGGTGCAGCCCCAAACTCAAAGACGACACGCTCTCTTAACATCCTTAGGCGTCCCAGTATCTCGTTCAGGAACTGTGGTCCCGGAAACCCAACATCGCTACTCATTGGATCTGAGGCATCCTTGTCTCTCTACGTTACCGATGCTGACCCGCTCGACGCACCATGGAATGTCGATGTTAAGTTCGAGCCGTCCGAGGATGCCAAAGGTGACGGTAAAACCGTTAAGCCATGGAAAAACACGCTGCAGACTCAGAAGCAAACACTCGGTCTTAGTGGCAGTGCAGCAGGAGAATACACAGTCACAGGTCTCAAAGGCAAGGTAACAAATATTTCTGTGCTTTATCATACCTAGTCGCTCATAATCTTAACAGTGGTGCGAGGGTGACGTACTCTCTCCTGAGACCTGCAAGGTCGTGGAGAAACCCATGCCTACAGCCGAGATTGAATGGAAGCGGATCCACGAATGGTAAGTGTCTACGGCGTTTCACTGCCAGCTCGATTTCACTCATCACACTCGCTCAGCTCTGGCGACACCGGCGTCTCCGCATCGCTTATTCTGCATGGCACTCCTCCATTCCAGGTGTATTACCGCTCGCAGCGCGATAAAGAAAACCCGCGCGACCTCGTGAAGACTTTTACAAGCTCTAGGGGAGAACTCACTCTTCAACCCGAGCACAGTGGTCACTACTTTTACACTTTCCTGCAATTGAGCGACACGAACTACAAGAAAGTGACGCTCGATGGACCTAGCATCGACCAGGTTGTACATCCTCTTGCAGCGGCTGACTTCGTCGCGGCGAACACTGGTGCGCGGAGCAAGCGGGTCGTGAGTAGTTGCTCGGGTAACATGGTGGATGTCGAAGTGGATCTTAGAGTAAGTGTTCAAGGGCGCTTTGTACAAAACTGTTATTGACGTTTGATTTATTAGGGAACTGCTCCGTGGAATCTAGAGTTGCAGATTGTTGGTCCTCGAAGTACCGATGCCCTTGAAGTCCGTGATATCAAGACGTCACCGGCACGCATACAGGTCCCCATACCAGCAACGATAGACAAGGAAGGTGGAAACTTCGAAGTGGACCTAGGCAAGTCGAGTTTGAGATTAGTAATTTTTCTTGACTGACAGCCTCGTGTAGTGAGCGTCGAGGACACATACGGATGCAAGCGCTCAATTTCGGTACCTGGTGTATCTGTGAATGTCCGAAGGGTACAGGTATGTTATGCAGAGGGTGCTTGTCGACTGTTCTGATGGTCCCTTCATAGCCTACTGCAAAGTTCTACAGCAAGAATGGGCTCCGACAGGTCACAATTCTGGAGGAGGACGAAACCGATCTGCCTCTGCGGCTTACTGGTGATGGGGTATGTCTATTTTTTTTTTTAAATATATTGGCTTGCTCACCCCCTATGGATAGCCTTGGAAAGTCAAGTATCGTCGCGTAGATGATCCAGCCTCTACCCGGACTGAGGTCCTGAGATCACCCAACGACCACATCCATGTCAAGAGCAAGGGAGTGTACGAGCTCCTTGAGGTAATCGTTTATCCCCATGAAACGATCGCTAGTTATTTACAACTTGCCAGGTTTCTGACTCACGGTGCCCTGGTTCCGTCAGTGCCGACGAGAACAAGTACAACGTGGATTGGGTTCCTCACCCATCTGCCAAGTTGGATCCGAACACGCCATCGACGCTCGAGGCTTACAATCGCTCCTATATCCTCCCGCCAATCTGTCAAGGCCACAATGACCATGTCGACCTCGATCTAACCGGTACGTGCATGAGCTCCTATTTGTGGTATACTGGCCTGAACGATATTGTTTCCAGGTCGACCCCCCTTCCAAATCATGTACAACATCGCACGGAACGACGAGTCAGGGGGTGGTACGACTGTCTTAGACCAACCAACGTTCAGCAGCATCCAGCCACGAACCCGCTTCCAGCTCCACACATCAACCCCTGGCCGCAAGTACTACGAAGTCAAGCAAATCGGAGATACCGCCTACCCACTTCACAAACATAAGAACGCTGTAATCCCGCGTTCCGAGCGGCTGGTATTTGAACAGGAGGTCCTCCCCAAGCCCTCCGTGAAGTTCAAGACCGACAACCGTATGTCTTTCTGCCTCAACGACGTCCTTATTCCCCGAGACCCCATGGCGTCGGATGGCACGATTCTTCTCGAGGGGACACCGCCTTTCCAGCTCCAGTTGTCGATCAGGAACCTTGCCGCCAGCAAGACACGAAAGGAAACTGTGGAAGTACATGATAAAGTCTGGAAGTTAGATCTGCCCTCGTACTACTTCACATCCATTGGGCCATACCAGGTCTCCATCGAGTCAGTGCATGATTCCTCGCATTGCGAGCAGGCGGAACTCGACCCTTTGCGGCGATCTATTTGGATAGATGTTGCTGAGACGGCTGCGATTATTCCCTTTGAGAAGAGGAAGGACTTCTGTGTTGGCGACGTCACGCAGTTCCAGCTGGAGGGAACACCACCTTGGACTATAGGGTATGTTGAAATGATAATCTCACTGGTCTGACTTGCTGATGCAGTCTTTTGTTAGCTACCGTGTCAACGGTAAATCGTATACACAAGAGGCAAAAACATCGCCCTTCTCGATCGTTCAACAACAAAGCGGCGAATTCACAGTCACGTCGATTGCCCACCAGCAAAAGATGTGCAAAGCCGCCGTCACGAACTTGCAAATGACCGTGCATCCCCTTCCATCAGCCCAAGTTGGTCACGGGAAACGCATTTTCCAGGATATTCACGAAGGTGCGCATCCCACTCGATGTCAGGGCAGGAAATCTGGTGGACTGACAGTTTTGCGCAGGCGATCAAGCCGAGATCCTCTTTACGCTAATTGGCGAACCGCCATTCACCTTCACATATCAGCGGTCAGAGCCAAGTCCGAAGAAAGGAGGCAAGCCTGGCAAAGTCCTCGAGACTCATACTGTCTCGGGTGTCACGGCGCATGAGTACTCTGTGTTCTCAGCTCTCGAAGGTCAGTCGAAGTCATTTCATTTTCTTTACATCTGTGATGCTAACGAACTACTCGACAGGCACATGGACAGTGACATCCATCTCAGACCGCTACTGTCGATACCCAACATTGCAAGACGGTCTCGAAAAACCGCGACTCTGAGTCGTTAGAACAG